>JABASM010001173.1:0-15937 GCA_019776545.1 Brachystomella parvula | reverse complement strand
GACAACCCAGAAAAGCAGGAGTATCACCAGCCAAATCACTTGCTCAGAAACGGTCTTGTTGGAAAGAACTATTTCGGAAAATTACGGAAAATTCAATTTTCGTATAATTTGAGACCAGTATTCAGGTAAATGGCTCCATTAAAAAAATACGCCGTTGTGGAATTTAAAAAAGATCAATTTGAAGTAGTTCCATTAATATGGCTCACCACTGATCAAGATAAGTGTTGCTGGCCCCCAGGACCTTGCCACAAAAAGCAAGCAATCGATTACAATGGACATGGCCCCGACTGGACATTACACCCCTGTTCTCTGTTGGGTATTTACAGTAAGTTATCCTTTTACGATTTAAATCGTTAATTATGAATTGAACTTGAAGAACAAAAAATCAATGCGAAATTTTTAAGAATTCTAGAAAGAAAATCTAGAAACAGGTAGCAAGAATTTAAGAAACTAAAGCATTCTGGTCAAAAATTTTGAAGCAATGAGCTGTTTATTTTTTTTATAAATTGTTTGGATTTTAAGGCGAAAGGATACCGTTTCTCGCTGAATTAGAATAGAAAACAACGTGTTTGGAATGATTGTTATTTTAGAAAATTTAATTCTTAACTTAGTTCAACTTCAGTTCACGCTACAGAGTTTCATTTTTTTTGTCTTCTGGTTAACGTAACTGCTTAATCCGCCTTTTTTTTGCAGATTATTTAGGACAGTATCTCAAAAACAGTAGCATTTGGCATAAATTCTGTATCTAGAAACTGAATTCGGAAATACTGTGAAATTAATTCACTTTCTCACCTAACCGTAAACCACTGGAGTGCTCGGAAAACTGGGTTGGATTAAGCTCAGAAGTTTAATTGCTAACGCCACTTTTTTGTTTTGCAGGTGGATGGCTGAAAGCTAACCAACATTGTGACAAGTTAATTGACTCAGGCTACTTAGAAGCGGAGACGAGTGAAAGCAATCTAGGCAGAGGCAAGAGGAGAGGTCAAGCTCGAGTGCTGAGAAGACCATCGCGGAAGAAAAAAAAAAGATCAGCTAGTCCAGCCACTGACGAAGAAGACAATTATTCTTCCTCATCAGACGAGGGTTCCTTGGCACCTGAAACCACTACTGCAACTCCCAGTAGGAATACTAACACAGCTCCAAGGGTACTCCATCCTGACAAAGGTACAGTTAGAGCAGTTAAATTACGCAATTAAGGCACGTTTGAAAAAACATTCAACCTTTAACAAGGGTATTTTTATTTCAGAATCCCCAGCACTGCACAACGTCACGGAAGTTCAAACTCTCGCAACTGGTGGCAGCGTACTGACAAGTCTCGTCGTAGCAAACGCTCCGGATTTTGAATCTTTCCAAGCCGAATTCGGCCGTAAGTCAAATCCAGATCAAATAGTGTAGCAGCAATACTTCCTCATGAAAATTTCAGCTTGATTAGTTAGAAATGTATTAGCAGTATCTGCGGCCTAAAATACCTTTCAATTTGTCTATCAAGGAAAGGGGTTGGCAGAAATCTAAATTTCTTTTGAAGAAACGGGTATCAGTCTTTGTGGATCAATATACCGTTGAAAATTTTCATTCTACTGGCGGTTTTAAGATTTCCAGCCAACTACGAAGTTTAAGCTTAGTAATCTGGTTTAAGATTTACAGTACTTGGAAACGGTCGTTACAAATACTAATCTATTTTCTAGGCTTTGAAGATTTCGTCGTGACTCAGTTTACCAAGGTCATAGGACTGCTGGAAAACATTTCAGTTGCAGGAGGGGTCCAGTTCCACGAAGAATACGAAGCCGCTAGAGAGGAAATCGAGAATATACAACCTGGCCTCCCATTTACTTCGAAAGTTCTATTCAAGACCTTCAATCATTGGCTAAAGGAATCTCCAGAGAACCAGAGAAAAGCGGTAAGTAGAGCTTCCTATTAAGAGAAAGGCACCAAGTGTCTTAAATTGATTTGCCGTTGTTTTCCTGGAATTCTTTTAATCGGTTAAGCTCATTTCTTAATCAATTTTTTCCTTTCTAAATCATATTATCTTTTTGATTTTTTTGAGATTTTAGGTGATCTATTTTGGAGCAATTGGGGGCGAATTAGTGAAACATGCTGTGGACAGAATTCTGGGCAGAGTTCTCTCAAAACAACTTGCCCTTAAATACAGTCTAACTGGCAAACCCTCCCGCGGTAAACCGGGAAAGAAAAGTTTCAGCAAGACCGCTTTTTTTAAAATTATTTTTAGTAAGTGCAAAAACTTTATTACTAATCCTGACAACTGTGCCAAAATCAGTTCAACATCACGCCATAGTGCATGAATCAAAAATTCCAAAAAAGGTGCGAGACATAATTGCTTTGTTTTTGTTCATTTTAGGAGCAGTGAAATGCAATCCCAACACAGCGAATGCGACAGAGGACGCCGTTGAGAGGAGAGTTGCAACTTTCCTTCGAACTGTTTCTGATAAAGAAGGGAAAAGAGAAGCAAGACGTAATAAGCGACAGCTCGAAGAACCTCCTGCAACTCCATAATGGATTTTACAGCCAGAAAAACAGCAGAGAAAAGAAAACTTCGGCATATACGTAAAGTGTTACAAAAAATTAGATGTAAGCCCGCTCCTGTATCATCGGCAGTATGTACCTCTGTTATGATACCAACTTCAGACATTAGTATTGAAACCGAAGCAGTGGTTGACCGCATGCGTGTAGAGCATCTACCCCTTGAGGAAGATGTTCTAGAAGCTGTGAGTTTAGATCCAATAGATTCATTAACAAGTGAGCTCAGATCTTGGAGTATAGGAAATAACGTAACTCATGTAGCAGTAAGCGGTTTACTGAAACTGTTTAAAAAGAATTTTCCCGAATCTAAATTGCCTTTGGACGCTAGGACCCTTTTAAAAACTCCACGAAACGCTAAAGTATCCGAAGTAGCAGGGGGAACTTTTTATTATTTCGGAATTCAGCCTTATATCAAAACTCAACTGAATTTCTTAAGCAGAAGCAGTTTGACTTTTCTTACAAGGCAAATTAAAATTTCCGCAAGTTTTGACGGTCTCCCTTATTGTTAAGAGCACTGATTTGCAGTTTTGGCCTATACAAGCAAAATTTTTACACTTTGAACCTTGGTTCGTCGGAATCTATTATGGGCGCGGCAAACCTTTAAATTTAGACGCCTACTTGGCTGATTTTGTTCAGGAAGTGAAGAATTTAGAAGTGAATGGTATTTTATTCCAGGGTCAACTATTTTCATTCAAAATAGAATGTATTGTAGCAGATGCCCCAGCCCGGAGTTTTATAAAGTGTTCTAAAGGTCATAATGCGTACTACGGTTGCGAGCGTTGTACCATTAAAGGTATTAGCATAGGAAGAAGAGTTTTTTTAAGAACTAATCGAGAAAAACGAACTAACGAAAGTTTTTTTAAACAATCGCAACCGCAGCACCATTATGGCGTCTCCCCTCTAACAGAACTAAGCGTTGGCCTGGTAACTGATGTAGTATTGGACTACATGCACCTCAGTTGCTTTGGGGTGATGAAAAAGCTTTTAAAGGCGTTAAAAGTAGGCAGCAATAGAATTATGTTGAGACACAGGGAGTTAATTAATGTACAGATAGAGAAGTGTAAGAAATACATACCTTCTGAATATAACTGTAAAGCTAGGTCTCTTAAGTATTTTAGTTTCTTTAAAGCTACTGAATTTCGATTTTTTATGTTGTATGGAGCAGTAGCATTTTTTCATAAGATCTTGTCACCAGAGAGATTTCTACACTTTTTAAAATTTCAGTGTGGTATGTATATTTTGCTTTCGGATAAGGCTAATGATCAGGTATTGGAACCGTGTAGCGGCGGACTTGCTCGATGAATTTGTCAAAGAATGTGTAAAAATTTATGGAAAAGAATTTCTAGTGTATAATGTTCATTCCTTGTGCCATCTGGCTGATGACGCCTTGATTGGATCTCTTGAAAAAGTTTCAGCATTTCCTTTTGAAAATGCAATGCAAAAACTACTCAAATACTTAAGATCAAAAAATAATTTACATCTTCAGCAAGTTGTCAATAGAATAACTGAAAACAGAAACTTAGCCTACAATGAACTCAGACCTCATAGTATACCACCTAAAGAACATAGCGTTAGAGTGTCCTGTAAAATAGGAGACAATTGTTTTCTCACCAAATCAGGGGATGTTGTTATTATTTTGTCAGTTAGTGGAAACAATATTGAAACTAGGAAATGTCTAGTTCAGAGCTTCAAGCCTTACCCTATTGATTCCAAAAGACTATCGATCTACAAGGTCACAGGATATGCAACTCGTTCTCTAGGCACAATTGATATGTTAAGCAAAAAATGCGTTCTGCTTCCAACTTCGGAGCATGGTTCAGCATGTATTAGCCTTATTTGTATCCCTATGCTTACTTAATTTATGTAAATAATTTAGAGTGGATGTGAAATAAGAAAAAAATAAAAATTAATGCTCTCAAAAAGGAGTGACATTTTTTATTGGGTGAATAGAGGGGCAAGCGAATTTTCGTTAAAGGGACCATAATCAAGAATAGTATGAACCCCGCCTATAAACGCATTAAGCGGCTCATATGAGATTTGTTGTCGGCGTGGAAGCGGTTGAGTTTTGGTCCGATTCGAAACTTTATCGGGGATCAATCCACCCCCACTTTAGATTTCCAATCGCGCGAGGAGACATTTAGGTCTTTCTCCCAACTATTTTTGTCAAAAGCGGAACCACTCTAAACCGAATGAACCTGGTTGTCTGGGTTTGTCTTCCTTCTCACAGTACTTGGAGCCTCCATACTTATGAGCATCTCCTGGCTACGGAAAGCATGCTAAGGTTAGACAACAAAACAGCAGCATTTTGCAAATGCCCGTGCTAAACTGCTGGTTAATGACTGTCGGATAATTAGCGTCCACTTTTTATTATTAAACCAAATTGCTTCGACAAGGACAAGTTTCGCGTGAGAAACTGTTCACGTATAACGTACTAATTCTCTAAATCGTTCATAACGAATTTCATGCAAATAGGTTTACTTTGTGGAAAACGGCAAGCAAATTATAAGCCCGATGACATCCAAACTAACACAGTCCCTGGTTCATATATAGTTAGCTAGTACATTTTATGGTCGGAGAGATCTGAGTCCCGTGAGGGCAATGCAGCTAAATAAAAGAAAGGAAAAAAAAATACCGGACAATCTTAATTATACCGGTTTATGCCAAAGCTGCTCGGCAAGAAATTTGCAAAATGCGACTTTGCACTCGTGAAGCCGAGAGCTGAAATCGAACTAACTTTGACACAATAATGAGGAGCTGCGTGCACCGTTGTAAGTTTTACTTACTCAGCGTTCTTCCATAAGAGAACGGCATGTCTAGTCTCACCTTAACAAACAGTAAAAGTATACCCTTTCT
Source organism: Brachystomella parvula (assembly GCA_019776545.1). NCBI lineage: Eukaryota > Metazoa > Arthropoda > Collembola > Poduromorpha > Brachystomellidae > Brachystomella > Brachystomella parvula. The sequence goes on along the minus strand of JABASM010001173.1, from coordinate 10,546 downwards.
TTTTGCCCACATAGCATGCATTAATTTTTTCCTTACGATTCTTAAGATACTGTCCTACATTCTTTTTTGAAGTTTATTTTTGACGCTACGATAGGAGCAGAAGAAAAACCTTGAGTGCGGACCCGTGTTCCTCTGCTAAATTGTCCTAGCTCAAAGGAGAGGCAGAAAAAGACTGTTATTGTAATTTTTTATTTTTTTATTACATTAAAGCATTGATTGGCAAAACCGCGGAGACATAAAGTACGAAGAAGCTTCTTTGAAGGTTTACAAGTCCATACAACTGTTGAACGGATTGCAAAACAGAGCATTTGGTTCTCTATTTCTTCCTGGCACAAAACTAACGGGTATCACTGTTGTCATGATTGCAGCCGGATGCGCATTCCGTCTGAGGTCATCCATTCATTTTCTGATCTTCATAGCTCTCCTGAACTATTTGCTAATTTGTTTCGCTGCCCTCATCTCAGCCTCACTCTTGATGTCTGAAGTCTAAAATATTACGGCGAAGTTTCATCGCAACATGAGGAGGAATTCGGCGTCATCTGCGAAAACAGGAACGTGGATTGACAAAACTTTGAGATCAATTCCTACCTTAAAATACAGAATAGGTGGATACTACTTCATGGAAGGACGAGCTAAACTAACCCTTCTTAACAGACTGGCAAAAAGCATCGCGTTTATGCTTGTGACCTTGAAATAATCCGAGTATCAGAAAAATGAGCAGCTAAATCCGCCCAATGGGGGAAGGCAATTTGCACAAGGAGTCATCCGCTGGTTTTACTGAAAGAAAGAGGAGGCAAACTAGAAACCAAAATAGATACCCTGGATTTTAACGAAACTTGGCGGCATAGTTAAAGCGCACCTTTTATAATTAAGAACAGCGGAGGACTAGTATCGGTGGCCTAGTATCGGTGGCCTAGTAGGTATAGTGCGTTCTACCGTGAATTCCCTACACGATAGGTGACGAAGGTTCGATTCCCCTTGGCTCCGCTCCGAAAAGGCAGAACCCTTAACGCCACCCGCACTTTTTTTGAACAAAAATGCGCAACCGCAAGCTTGGGAATTCCGAAGGGCGAACGTATATTCCTACTACCGCTTCTTGAGCCAGCTGCTCAACTGAATTAGTTAAAAGGCGCTAAAGAGAGCAAACCGTTACTGGGTTACTCCTTTAGCCCTGATAACGGTATATTGCCGATGGTTGATTACCTTTTTCCTGTATACCGTAAAGTCTTTTAATTCGGAACAGGGCGGGTAAATCGGAACAGCGCCAAGAAAAGTTAAAAAATCAGCGAAATACGAATTAAACATTCAACAAATTTCCGATAAAAGCTGGAAGTATTTTCTATGCATGTCAATAAGTATGTATAACTTCGGAAGCTCAGAATTACTCAACTAGTTTTCTTATTCTAAATCGCATTAAACTAAGATTTGTTGCGGTTCAGTCACACCTCGAAAACTTCTGGTAGTACACCGATTTAAACTGTAGTAATCTGCTCGACTTCTTTACTAGAGTGACGCATAGTTAGCTAAGGTAATTAATAAGACTGAAACAAAAACAGGGTGTTCTAAGAAATTGTTTACCGGGTCCAAAGTCCAACTTTTTCAAAATTAAAAAAATTGATATTCCGAAAAATTTCTGAAACTGTTTCACTTCAAATAATTTAGCTTCGGCCATAGTGCATCGATCGCTGAAGTTACTTTGCTAAAAGCCAGATAAGAAATATCGCGTGCCGTGGAAGCAGTTCAAAAAGATTTAACATATCGCAAGGTTACAGAAAAGTGTGATATTCCAGAAACCCTAGTCCACCGACATCTCAGCACACAAGAGACAAAGACTAAGGTGGGCCGCCTGTACTCTTTTCTAAAATTAAAAACTATTTGTCCAGCAACCTAGTACCGTAAGATTGATTAGTGTCGCCATAGCGACCCCCCACACAAACACCTTGTCGCCCTCTCTCTCTCTCCCTTTCTCTTAGCTGCGATGGGCTCATTCTCACACTCAGTCAACCCACGGTTGAGCAGGGGAGAGCGGGCGACATGGGTCTGTGTGGTGGAGAGCGGGTAGCCGCTATGGCGACACTAATCAATTTTACGGTAGAATGCGAGGAGTCTTCATGTTTAATTAAACTTTAAAAAAAGTTGATCTCGTCGCAGAAATCTAATCTGTTCCAAATTAGACGACCTCTGGGGTTTGGTGAAATAGGGCTTTTGCTTTCCAGGATGGCGTTGAACTAATTTTTCTAATTTTTCGGTTGACGTAGTATAGATAGCAGGAGTCATGGCCACCATTTGGCGCTTGAATTTGGAAGGTAGGTGAAATCCGAAATTAATTAGGTGCGAAAATGTACGAAAAGTGTTCCGAATTAGAGCTTTTACGGTATTAGAAACAGATTTAGTATCAATTTGTTTAATTGCTCAGCCCTGCTTACCTCGGTTTCTCCCACTGGAGTGGTTGGAGTACTGGTGCTTATGGTCCCATAGTTTGTTGCCTTGGGCTACCCTAATGGTATCGGAAAAAGTGAGGTCTGGACCCTGACTGCTGCTACCATTGACCCCTTGATCGCTGCTACCGCTGACCTCTATTCCTACCTTGCCCTGAACTAAAAACAGTTTACACTCAGCAGATTTCAACCGTTGTTTGTATCAAAAAAAGAGTTTTTGGTTCAGGGACTTTCATGTTTCTCTCACCCAAGCTGGTTTCCGATGTCTTCTGGTTTGGCTACCTAGTTTTTACGTGTTTTGCATGTATAGGATTCAAGCCGGACACATGATCCAATCATTCTTAGTGCTAAATACGGAAAAAATAACGAATAAATGAATACAGCTTTACGGGTCTTTTAGTCAATCTTGGCTTGCGGAAATTTCATGAAATAACACTTCAGGCAGAGAATAAGTTCAAGCAGCAGTTTTACCTACTCTCCCTTGGCATACTTGAATGCTGATAAAGAAAAAGATGCATTGACTCTAGAAATTAGCGGCAATTTTCTGTTGAAACTTTAAATCCTATTATTTATGGACACAGGAATGAGGATAAAATAAGTTATTCCGTTCTTTTCCTGTTTCTTTGTGCCTTACGTCCTGTCCATCCCCCGTGCTGTCAGTAAGCAACATTGAGACGGGCGGGCACCTTTTCCCTCTTTCCTGTTTTTTTTTGTCCTTGTCTTCATAATTTAACTTTGCTTTCCTGTTTCTTTGTGACTTACGTCCTGTCCATCCCCCGTGCTGTCAGTAAGCAACATTGAGACGGGCGGGCACCTTTTCCCTCTTTCCTGTTTTTTTTGTCCTTGTCTTCATAATTTAACTTTGCTTGCCTAAAGCGGGTTTAACACAGTGGTACCCACTCCCTACGCCCCATGCCCACAAAGTTATTGATGAATTCTAGAAAATTCCAAGAACGTTCTGGCAATTACTATCAGAGATTATGAATTTCTAATAATCGTAGGCGAAGCATTGAGGAAATTAGGTTTTAGGATATTAGCCAATATTGCTTTCCGCTTTCCTGTTTTTCGTCCAAATCTTGTCCTTTTTCAGCTTCGGTTGCCTTTGACGAGCAGCAGCTCTCTACGCCCTCAGCCCTAGCCATAAAGCTATGAATAAACCTTGGCGAATTCTGAGACAGTATTGCAAATTCTTGGCCGAAACAATAAATTTTTAACAACTGCTTTTGCTGAGTGTATAGAATTTGGATTCCACTGGAAAGTTTGCTGAAACAGGGAGCTTACTTTGGTCTCAAACTTCACCAATTGCACTGAGAACCATCAAATAAGCGTTAAAGGCACTCAGAAACATGAGTTTAGAAGAAGAGCTTTCAAAATTCTTCAGAGTTGGGCACTTCCTAAAAGTAAACCCATGCGAGGTATACAAGGAGGGAGGGAACTGGAAATGTGGAATGAGAGCCCTTAATAAGAAAGGCTTGCTGGCGTGCGGTGTAGTCAATTTCATTATCTTTTCAGTCTTGGGATATTCCACAGTAGTTATTTCTGTGCAATGCATCCTCCACCGTGATCGCCCTGGCTTTATGTTTTTCGAAATGGCCTCTGTAGTGATCATCGGATACTGCTTGTATTGCTTATGCTTTTGGTTACCCAAAACAAGGCAACTCACTTACAGTTTGACAAATATTCTCCAATTTTACTCTACAGCACGTAAGTGGGGTTAAGTCCGCTGTAAAATTACACTGCTCTAATTTGAAAGTAGATGTATTCGTTGTGGCAGGCACTACCGCAACACAAGCTATACTGGACCTCATTCTCACCCAACCCGTCCAAAATACTTTACAGTGGCCATGAAAATTGGCGTGTATATATTCAATTCTCCCACAGGGCCATTGAAAACGTGGAATTCGAAATAAATTAAAATCAGCCCTTGTTAAATAGTAAACTTGCTCATTTTTGTAGTAAACTTACCTCTTTTTGTTAGGTGCTTGTTAGTAGTGTACTACGTGGTCGACGAAAAACGAAAGTTCGAATGAGCCAAAATAGAGCCTCCCAGATGAGTCGGAGAAAGGGAGCAAGACTCCCTGCAAAAACTTCAATTAATCCATCCCGTATTAATGTTAAACATTCCGTCACCTAACTTAGTCCAACACATAGAGCAATTACCCCTCTCCTGGTATCCTACCCACCTAAGTAATGTGTTACCCACCTGAGGAGTAACTAGCGTTTTTATCTTTGATGAAACGTAGGGAGCCCAGGGGTTTTTTAGCTTAGGGAATCTTTTTATGAGACATTTTGAATTTTCGTTTTTCACTGAACACGAAGTGTAAGGTTAGGTGGAAAAAGGAAACAAAAAAGGGGTAGATTTTCTCAGAAAAAGTGGGGCATTAATTAGAAGTCATAGAATCTTTTAGTTTCACTCCACACATCTCGAATTTTACTCTTCACCGACACTGCGGATCCATGACGAGCCTTTTTTTTAAGTTTATCTTTATCAACTTCGAACTTCGAACGTCTTAGAAATATGGCTTAGCAGAAAAATTCGTTCCTTTTACCCCTACTTGCATATACCCATTTATAGATTGATTTCTTTTCTTAGGGAAACGAAAAGGACCAGAGTTTAACAAAAAGCAAGCTCGCCTACGCCTCGGATTTTTCATATTGAGGATTTCTTTGTCTACGTTGATGATTTGCATACCTGGAGCATTCTTCGGCCTGTTTATTACGGAGCACCCGACGACCGAACTTTATTGGCATCTACTCCGCCTCTACTTCAATGACTTGACCATATTTACTGTTATTTTCCCAGTAATTATGGTGGGAACATTAGCAGCGGGGTTTTGGCCGTTTCTTACAATGTTGTACCAAGTGTTTTATATGCTCTGCCTTTACGTCAGCCTCACGGAAATAAGAGGGGCTGAGCTCAAAGCACGGAGCGAACGGCATATGAGCAATGCAACCCGTGGAAGCAAAAGAGATGCATATCAAAAGCTCCAAGTTCTGAACATCCACCTTCTGTGCACGGTTAATAACATTGCGCTCATAGAATACTTTGCAATCCTTGGTGTCACAATTTCTCTCTCATTCAGCATCATCACAGCTTACCAAGTGATAGGGATTGAAACTGCTGCAGCTTTTGGTTCTCTTGATATTGCTATTTTTTTGATGTCGGCCTTCGTCTTTCAACTTTGGGTTGACGCAAGCCAGGCATCAGCAGAGTTTCTTGTATCGGGCCGGTATGTTCCTTCCGGTACCAAACTAGAAGCAGCTAGATATGAAGCATGCCGCCCTATCATAGCTTCGATAGGTAGTTTGTTCACAATAGAGAGCAGAAACTTTTGCCTTACCGTTTTCTGCTCAACCATTTTAGAGACACTGCTGAGCCTACTCCTTACTTTGCGATAGAGTTCGCTCCTTGATTTTGAAATCAACGCAAACTGAATGTTTTGTGCACCCGTAGCGTAAACTTTTCTTGCTTAACAAGCTCGCTGTAATGGAAAATTTGGGATTGATTAGTATTTAGTAGGCTTTTTAGCTCTGTTGTCACCGGGGCAGATCGTATACACCGAGTATGTAAAACTTTCCTTCAATTAAGGGTGCTCTAACGGTTAGTTTAAGCTCTCGTTTTTAAAAATCGGTCAAGACATTCCCAAGAAAAGTGACTCCAAATTCTATACGGTCGTTTTGGACTTTTCCCCGAATTTTATGACCTATAGGTCAAACAAAGCTGTGCCCTGGTAAGAAAAAAGTTAGTGTATGTAACTCCTTTGGATGCTTGGCCAAGATTTTGTAAACCGGAATCGGAAAGTTGGTAACTTTCTAAAAGAAAACGCATTTCTTGGAAGCGAGGGTTTAGGACGAAGGCAACTTTTTCGACGCATGCATGACGGTTGGTGCAATGTCAACGAGGCGGACTCTGCAACTGTACAAAATGCCGAAACAGGTCTAGGTCAAGATTGACCACGGTATTGAGGAATTTTTAAAGCCTTTAGCCGGACTTTACATTCCTAACCTTTACGGGGATAGCCTCCTGACAGTAAATAAAGAAACGGGTTTACATATGGACTCTTAGCCGCAGCTCCGTCCCCCATCACCTAGTTTCTTCGGGTGCTTCTGCTGTGGTAGCTGCGTTCTCCGGTTGTTTTATGCGAGTTATCCGGTGCGCTGTTTTTTTCCCGCAATCTATCAGTACGCATACTAACCCTACTCCACAAGGAGTTTGTAATGCCGAAATTCTCCGTTAATTGAAGGAAACCTTATCATAGAGAAACCATGGTGCCGAGAGAAATTAGTAGGCTAATCACGGAGATACAGCCACGAGGTCAGCCCACTGTCCCTCACTACTATCTCTCAGCAGGTAGTCTCTCTTTAAGGGGAAAACCTCAAAGCACCACACTGTGCCAGTGCTAGTTTACCTAGCTCAAGGGAAGGTAAAGAGCAAGGATAGAAACCCATCCAAGCAATCTCTGGCCCCAGCAAACACCTTAACTCAAATGGAATCATGGGATGAAACCACTCAGCCACCCTCTCTGGTGCCTTCTGACAGTTACATGTAATCTTATGGGTGGAAAAACCAAAAACGACTACTTCAAATTTGGGGTCACTTTTCTTGGGAATTACTAACCCGATTTTTACAAACGAAAGCTTAAACTAACCATTAGAGTCCCCTTAATTAAAATAAATTTTGACACACTCAGTGTTCTTCCCCCCTGGATAGAAATCAACACTAACTTACTTAAGTAGAAAAAAAGGCTGGGGTGACGGGGAATTTAAGTGGGGCTGAACAAAATCACTGAAGACGTAAGTTTTATTTTTTGCTGTTAGAAATAAAACTTACTAATCACACTGGTCGGTATTTAAAAAAATTTGTTTTAAAAAAGTGAAAAGCTGTCAAATGGAAAATCACATTCCAGTTTAAGGATTTCCCTCACTTCGAAGTCTCACTCCTCCGTCAGGAAATTTTGACTGGATAATTGAGGGGTTGAGGATAAGAACGATATATATTCAAACGCCGCTTAACAAAAAGAGAAGAAAAGAGAATGCTGTTTCAATGGAAAAACCAAAAACTTCGTTGAGCGGAATTTTAAAGATAAATCGTTCTCCTCAACCCCTCAATTGGTTACAGTGAAAAGCACGAAGGTGTTAAAAGTTTTTTCAAATTTTTGGTTAAACTGAATTATAATTTATGAAAGATTTCGAAACTGCCCTTCAATAAGGCTTAAACCTAACAACCTAACAACCGGTTAGCACGTCCTTAACTATGATTATAGGTCTTTCCCTGTTCATCTGCATAAGACACGATTCACGCGAATCAATTGCTACTAGTTTATGTTCTTGCCGCGCGGTTTCTAAATCTTGTAAATCCTATATCAAAGTCCTTAATTCTTATTTCAGCAGACTTCCATCTAAGTTTTAAAACATAAATGCAGGACACCGCGGTTACTAAAAATTTCATGGCAATCACATGGCGTGAACCATAGGCTGTGCAGGTTGCAATTACTTTCGCCTATAACATGTCAACCCCACAATTTCTATGCAACTATATATAATCAATAGTCACCAAGCTCAAGCTGTTTCCAATAGTTCTGTTCAGTACCGTTCTATATTTTCATTTATACTCCCTACCGACGTCTCTGCTTCTATTTCCAACGAATTTCCATTTCCGTAACGATGGCTACCAGAATGCGTTAAGCAAGTAGTACATAAAGTCAGGAAAAACCATGCAAAACGTGAGAATCTTTTCATTCCACATCCTCCTTTCCCCATTTTTCACAATTCTGAAAGGCACCTTTGAATTAGATGGATCTGGCTTCGAGTCCTGTACTTTCAACGTCATCGACAGTTCAACCTACAAAAAGCAGAACGATATTGACATTCTTGAGGAGGTCCTTCGTGCAAACCAAGAAAATAGCAGGGTGTGGTCAACCGGACGAATCGAAAAAACCAAGACCAAGATTTGGGGGGAAACATGCTCCGTCAACCTCGTCATACACCCCCAAACGCTGAACGTTTTCAACGATTTCTATGGGTTTAGGTTCGGACAGGAAAATGTATTCATAGTAATAATAGAGCAAAGGCTTCTGAACTCTTACCTTAACACCAAGGAATTTGAAAAAAATATACAGTTTTTCCCTCTGCCTCTTTCACTCCTTCTGCACAACGGACAGATTGTCGAGAAGCAAGCGATATTGACGCCACCCGGTAAATTCAAATATCGGCATACCTACACCCGAAATTTGAAACTTCTGAAATCTGATGGAATTGAGGCTAGCTCGCATCTTAACAAAGGAAAAGTGGTGATCTACTTAGATTTTCTCTTCTACCCCAGCATAACTAGTTACAGGCGATGCCGACACATGTACGACGTAAACACCGACCCAGAACGAGTAGAGTGTACTGAAGGAAAGATGCTTGGGGAGCGGCTGAGTCGGAATTTAAATTTCACTCCTGAATACAGGGCAAGGGCAAATTCAAATGTCGATGTCTTCAAAGCTATTTTTCCTTGTTCTAAGGATCCAGATTGTATTGGAGGTTTAAGTGTAAACATGGCTCAGCGGGGCAGTGGACCGCGGGTGCTAGGTTTCTTCGAGTGCATCGAGGTGAGTCCCAGTAAATGCTACCCTCTCTACTGCATGAGAACGCATGGGCGGGAGTCATTCAGATTTGAATTCTGGGTATCCGCCTTTGATGGTTACACATGGGGAGCAGTGCTTTTGACATATGCTGTTATGCGTACACTCACCCGATTACTCCTAAAAACGAGTTCCAAATGCCGTGGTTCAGAGTCAGAGCTACTAAAAAATTATCACTGGCAGATGGTAGTTTTTTTATTTTACTCTATGATACTTTCCTGGCATTATGAGTGCGAAATGTCAAGCAAACTGACCGTACTCCCGCCTATTCTTAAAATTAGGTCGTTTGAAGAGCTGATCAATAAGAAATACAAAATAATCTACCGTGGAGGGGTCACCCCTGACTGGTACAGGAAAATTTTCCGGGAATCTGGAATAAGTCATAAGATGAATACAAGCTTTCTCTACGATAAGGCATACCGTGGTTCAAGTTTTTCCATTCTCCAGCTCCTAGCTAAATGCAATACTACCTTTGCAAGTCCCCCAGAATACGTTGCTGATTACCTCACGTCCTTAAAGAAGAACTTTCCATCCGTCTACTGTCACTCCATTCCACAAGTTTCTCATACAACGCCCACCATTTACAGTGTTTCAGGCCCAGCAAAGCATCGGCTAGTCAAAGCCACAATAGCACTGCTCGAAAGTGGGTTCATAAATGAGTTCGAGAAAACGGTGGAGAAAAATTTGGTAAAGCCTGGCCTGAAAGACTTGACACAGGAAGAAGTAGATGAAAACGAAGTTTTGCCGTTCAAAACCTCGGATTGGAAGATCTCTTCGATTTTCTATGCATTTTTTTCAGCTTTGGGGTTTGCTATTTTACTGTTAGCATGTGAAGTTATTTTTAATACTTGTAAGCAATTGATAACCATATTCGGTGTATAAGCTCTATTTTCAACGTAACTGTGCGTTACTGCTAAAATGAATTTGGCGGGATGTTTTCTCCGTGCGGCAGCATGACTCGAGTCTGAGTAGAGTACAGCAGGTTGACTGGGAACCAAGGTTTTGAGTGAAACTTGCTGAAACTTTTCGCTCAGAACATCTTGGTTTTGGTCACCCTTGAGTGAATGAGTCGAGTAAAACCTAGATTTCGCTCGCTTTTTTATTTCTTTAATTTTGCCTTCTCACTTTTCATCAAATTAAAATTCTAAAGTCAAAGTGATTCTAAAGTAAAATAATTTCAAGCAACTTATTTTTTTTTTCCGGCGCAAGGGCAACAACCATAGACATATAAACGTGCTTCTTACCCAGGTCTCCTAGATAGGACAATCTTTTTTATTTCTGATCACGGCTTAAAAGAGATTCCACTAGACTTTTTATTGATTTTTTGCTGGTTTTTTGGCGCGGAGAAACACTATGTCAACTCCCCACCGAAAATATTCTATTCATTTCTGCTGCTGAAAATTCTGTTCAAATTTGGGACAAGCTCCTCCCCCTATTTCTATTCAAAACAAGTCTGTTCACTTTATTCAACAAAAGTGAAAT
>JABASM010001172.1:0-15941 GCA_019776545.1 Brachystomella parvula | reverse complement strand
GAGAACTTTGCAACATTCTTACGTGAACTGCACGAAGTGCATCGTTTCGTACAGAGTCCCTGGCAAGGCCAGCATTGAGAAGGAGATAGTGAATCCTTGTTATTTCTCGTGTACGGTCTAGAGACTGGTTGATATAGGATTCTACTTCATTATTTGCAATTTTCAATTTCTCTCCTTGTTCTGTGACCCTCTGGCGACACTGAATAAGGTCAATTACCACACTCGCCTTCTCCATTTTGACCAAGGAGTACTGCTTTTGAATCAGAATTAAATTTCGATGGAGGTCTCGCTCGTTTCGACTGCAGTCATCAAGTACTAGCTTTTTGAGCTAAAAAAATGGAGAAAAGGAATAAGAATGTTGACAAAGCTGGTTTTATCTTTCGTTTTTTAGTCACCCGAACGTCTGTCATGAGCCCCTCGAGCTGAGCTTCCAATTTGACACATTGCTCAGCCTTGTTCTGCCTCTCACGTCGCTTCCTCCCTATTTGGCGCACCTAATGGAAAATAATTTCAATAAATAGTAAGCTCTGATTGGCTGATTGGAGTAAGCGTGAATTTACGCGATCCTGAAGCTCCTTCCCACATTGAACTTGATCTTCGTACAGGGTGTTGAGTTGCTTTTGAAGGTTGGTTACAGTCTCGGCTGAGATAGCAGCGTCTGTTAATTTCTTGTTGAGAGCATTCTTCAAATTGTCAATTTCATGGGCGAACATGCGTCTTAATTTATCCCAGTTATCAGAATCTGCGTTTGGTTGCGTTGCTTCGAAGGCAGAGCGCATCTTCTCATATGCCATCTTGGCGTTCAAGTGAGCGTCTATGGCCAGCTTCACGGTTCGTTCGTGCTTCTGGTACCTGGTAAAATTTTATGCGGTCAGGAACTCAGAATCAGACCTTGGATGCTTCCTTACTCTCTCTGGGCCCTCGTAGTGTCATTGTAGACTCCATGGTGCTCATCGTACAGTTTCTTCTTCAGCTTGGTGTTGTAGGCAATTTTTTCAATGGTGATTCGTGACTATTAAAATTAGTAAATAAAGATTTCCATCTAAAGAATTGGGTAAACATTTGAGGCCAAAGTTAATGCGTTGTCTGCTTTTACCCTGTTCAGCAGTCCCTGCTCCTTTTTGCGAAGGGTTTCGAGCTCAGCGACAAGGTGGTCAGTCTCAGCCTGTGCTAATTTTAGTGCCTGGCTAATTCTGGCTTCCTCCTTCATCAATGCCCCGTACTCCGAACTCCTCTGGTCAATTTTCCCTTGGAAAACACGGTATTTCCCTTGCCCTTCCATCCAACGCTCTTCCAAATCCTGGAGCATGTCTTGAATTTGCTCAAGTTTGTGGGCTTCTCGGTCTGAAAAAAAAATAACAATACGAAATAAGCAATGGCTTTAGCTCATTATATCGTAATAGTTTTCCGTCATCGATAAATGCGGACGATTCCGGAGCTCACCAGCATCTTTAGACAAGTGAAGCGGTTTCGCACTATTTTGTGTGACTTCGATCTGATTTTAGAAATAGAATTTCCAAAAAAAATTTCTAAAAAGCTTGAGAAATGCTTTTACTTGTTTGGTCAGCGTATCCAGATCCAATTGATTGACAATTGCTTCATCTTCACGCAAAACTTTTTCTTCGGCCTGAATATCAAGTTCCAATTGTGAGATTTCTTGCTGCATTTGTCCAATCTCTATTTTCATTTCCGTAATTGCCTTCCGCAAATCCTAAAAATTAAAAATAAATATTACAATCTTCGTTCTCTAACTAAAAGCTCCCCTGAAGCTTGAAGTATGCCTTCATCTCTTTCTGAATGTCCGAAGGTTTGATCATCTTTGCATAATGCATAGTAAGAAGTGTTTTCTCGAATTCCAGTTGCTTGATTTGAAGCACGTGGATCATTTTCATTTGCTCTTGCATCTCGAGTCTGAAACATTTTTATTTTGAACTTAGAATTTGTGATTCATGCTTACAGCATCTCACTTGTTTTTTTGAATAAGGAGATTTTCTCTGACTGTCGTTGCACCCATTTCGTCAATCGCGATGCCACCCTGGTCTCTCCGTACCCCATCAGCACCCTCATCAGTTCCTTCGTCCACTATTAAAAAAATAGCCAAATCAAAATAAGGAGAAAAATCTCAAACAGATCTTTTAATTTAATTATCCTACCATTTCTAGCAAGGGAGATTGAATCGTCAACTTCCATCTCATTTCGCTCCTCCCTTGCTTTTTGATCTGAGAAACAAAATTAAGCTTCGGTAATTATTTTAAGTCGGAAACAAAATGCATTAAAAAAAACCTGCAATCATGCGATCAGTTGCTTTCCCCTCATCCACAAGAAAAGTTTGAAGTACTTCCATAATCTGTGCCTTCATTCCAATATTGTCAATCAGCTCGACTTCATTTTCTTGGAACGAGACGAGAGCTTGCAGAAAGAGAGCGAACTTGTCCAAGAGTATAGTCCGCTCACGGTCAGTGACGCGAGCCTGGTCCAAGGATCGACGCAGTGTCTCTTCCATCTCAGCCAACGCTTCCTCCACGTCTATTTCTACATTGGCCATTTCGTAGAGCGGATTTACCTAGAAATTAGTCAATAAATAAGAAAAAAAAACAATAAAAATAGCAGAACTATGATACAAAGTCCAGTTTGTACCTCAAGCAAGTCTTCGTCTTCAGCTCCTCCGGCCTCATTCAGAAAAATGTCCCATGACTCGTCATCATCATCAGCTTTACCACCGGAGCTCGGTGCCTCACTACTTCCGTCTTCAGAGTCTTCGTGTCCCTCTTTCGCTTGAGAAAAAAATACAGAATTAAATGCAACACTGGAAGACGAATATTTTCTCACTTATGCTTACAGGAGTGACCAGAGGCATCACTTCTTCTTCGCTGATCTTCATTTGAGTCTGATTTTCCTGGCTGTGATCCTCTACGCAATTGAGCCGCGATTTCTTCCCCAATTTTAGAATGCCGAGCTTTCAAGCTGGCCCCGCGGTGTACTATAGAATTATTCTCATCAAATTATTCTCTTTATATTAAACAAATTAAATAAATACAGAACAAACATGTCGAGCACAGCTTACATGCTACTTTCGGCTGCTTGCTGATCCCGGATTCTAAATCCGGTCGATCCAAGCTCACAAGATTTCCAACAGATTTATGCAGTGGACCTGTCCTATCGCGTTGGGCCTGTTCGGCTGCAATCTGTTCAGCTGAGGCACTGGCATGAGATGAGCCAAATGATCCATGTGGATCCGGGATGCTGGATGTTTGAGAAGGCCCTGTGCTTGACGCATGTGACCCAGGGGCGTCTGTTGGCTGTTCAGCTTGTGGCTGAGCTTGAGCCCCGACGCTCGAGTGTGCGGAGCCGGTCTTTTCCTCACTGGCCTTAGGAGTCGCTTCTTCTTCCATTTTTTCCTTCTTGGTTCTTCCAAAGCAGAGAATTTCACTAAAAACTGGAATTTCTGGAGCACAAATTGAAATAGCCTCGAATACTGAATAGAATACTGAATATTAAACTTATTAGAATTCAACACTTTGGAATTGTAAACACGAATTTGGAGGGACAGCTACCATGGTAAAACTTTATTCTTGACCGCAAACCTCCAAAAATTAAAATAAGTAGTGTACTATTATGTAAATGAAAAGCCTCCCATATTAAAATGAAATAATTAAATTATTGGAAAGCCTAGGGTGGGCACTGAATATAGAGCTGAATTACTGGTAATTACTCTAGAGAAAGAAATTAGAATTTTCAAAACACACTTCCAGTCAATTCTCCATGTTTTGTTTTCAGTTTTCAAGTATATCTCCACTTGCACCAGCTCCTGCCTCAGCTTCCTCATCATTGTAAATATTCTCGGCCATTTGCCAAACCTGGAGATTTAAAAAAATGCACGGTCACATTTTGCATAGAAAAGAGGAGGGGTAATTAAATTCTCGTGCTTACCTGCATAATGTTATCTTCAGAAACGGAGCAGATGACCCAAGGTTCATTGGGATTCCATGAGAAGTCGGAGATCTTGGCGGTGTGCCCACCGTGGATGAAAAGAAGTTCAGGCGGCCCGTCTTCTGCGTCTTCTGGGCTCTGTTCTTCTCCAATTTTTGACAAATCCCAGACATGGAGCCGACGATCAGTTCCTGATGAAGCCAGAATGGTCTCGTTGTGAGGTGACCACTGGACCTGGAAGATCTCGTCTTTGTGGGACTCAAAGGAATGAAGTTTCAATTTTAGGTTACGCAAATCCCACAATGCGACGGTCTGAAAAATAGACAATAGAAGGTCAAGCAACCACTTACTGACGAAAGCAAAAACGAAAATGCTTTTTAACCCACCTTATCAGCTGATCCAGTTGCAAGAATAAACTCGGAATAGGGGTTGAATGAGAGGCAGTTTACCTCAGCGGTATGGGCGTCAACGGTGTGACTCGGCTTGCTTGTATTGTTTGACCGAGTATCCCAAACCATCAGTTTCTGAAGTACAAAAATACATTATTATTTCACATTGACCAAAAATTTTCCCATGCTGGTGCTAGAACTCACCTGATCATCAGCAACGGATCCAAAGAGGCTCTCGTGAAGAAGATGCCAAGCAACATCTTCAACCACAGCTGTATGCCCAGTGAAAATAGTTTTAGCCTCAATGATATGATCCCTACCAATGCTTGTTGGAGTCGTGTTGATATCCCAGAGACATATGGTATGATCATCTGAGGCAGAGAGCAAGTGGCCATTGAGACTTGGGTTCCAAGAGAGGCCATAACCTTCTTTCTGATGTCCACGGAGCCGGAGATCAGGATGACACTCTCCACTTGGGTCAGGTTTCGAGGGGTGCTTCGTATAATCAAATACAAGGACATCAGACGATGGAGTTTTTGTAGCAATGACACAGGGGTTTTGTGGCATGTACCGAGCCCTATTCACTTCCCCTTCGTGATTTATCTTGATCTCTATCTCTATCTTCCCAGAGACAGATCCAAAGCCCCCGAAATCCCCTTTATCGCTCTCATAGTGCGTAGCATCGTACGTCGCATCTTCACTGGGTAACTGAACAGAAGCAATGAGGAGATGATTCTGCTCATCAGAAGTGTGTGTACCAAGAATAAGACGGTGGATTGAGTAATCCTTCCCTTCTGGCCTATAATCCAAATAAATGAACACTGATAAAAGTAAGCTACTAGCTAAATGTAGGAAACAAGTAAATCTTACCTAGTCACGTCAGGTAACCACTGAGCAGTCAGTGACGGCCACTCAAGGGCATGAGTCATCACCAGATCGTAGAGGAATGGGGTATTCTTCTTCCATATCTTGTACTCCTCGTTAATAACACGCTCCTCAACTGCCTCGTCAAAGACTGAAAAGAAGAGCACAATTAAACAAGTTCATAACAATCAGCGAACCAAAAGGCCGCAAAATGGTTAGCCTACAGCAATGCCCTACACCAATCAATTACTTGCTCAATCTCTTACCTGCTGCAGCCATGACTCGACCTATCGAACAGACCTTGTACAAACGGTAATCAAGTTGACAATAAGACTTTTGACACCTCAATTCCAATTACTAATTAGTTGACAATTGTTTCCTGTCAGCTCCAGCGGTAACTCCTTTCTTCCGGTTCCCACCAAAAACTGAGAGATTGAGATGGAGAAAAAATTGGTGTCCCTGATACTTTGTACATGTTTGGGCATTTCTACACGCAAGTTGAGCTCAAAAATGTGCAAATCCAGGTAATAAAAAAACAAAACATCAAAAATTTTTGCTGCTCAGTTAAACTTTGGATAAGTAGTTTTTTGAGTGATTTTGTTTTGAAATTTATCGAAATTCTTGTAATTTCTGCCTGCTTCTTCAACTGCCGATCCGAAAACTCAGCTATAAGTTTTTGACCAACCATTCAGAAAAGACGCGGTGTATTTTTTTGGTAGCAAAATTTTTAGTTTAGTTTTTAAGAGACAGAGCGTGTGAGCAGCAGAATTTTGAGAAAGGAACGACGCTTCCAGTTTTTAGTTTTAAAACTTGACAGATCAACTGAGACACCAGATTTATTCACCAATTTTTTCAATAATATTAAAAGCTTTTAATTTAATTTTATATTTTTTAACATTTCAAACAGTCTATCCTACAATTTTTATTTTTTTAGATACTTAGTACTGTTTTAATTTAATAGATCAAAAATGTCTTCAACATTTTAAATATACTTTAAATATTTTAGATGTTTTTTTACTACTATAGATGTTTTGCTTCATATTAAATGTTTGAAATAATTTAAATATTTTGTTTCACATTTAAAAAGATAAAAATTTTGAGCTGTTCTTAATTGCTTGTCTAATTATATCCAATTTATCCAAGGTTGAGAAGAAGTCCTCCCTTATGTTGCGGCGGCTTCTTGCAAAACTGAAAAAAAATTAAATTAACGATGGGGAGGCTTAAATATTTTTAAAAAAATTGTGAATTACATTTTGGACGGAAGTGTGAATGCAGGTGAAGTACTTCTTGTGACGCTTGCATTTCTCATCATCTTCATCTTCATCCCCGATTTCTGTGGAAAAAAAGAATTCAGATTTTTTAGAATCCTACACAACCCAATTTTTTAAAATAAATTACGTTTCTTGCAGTCCTTCCATTCTTTCTTCAGGACTGGTCGACCGGATTCCAATTTCCCTGTCAGATAAGTGTCAATGAACTCTTCAACTGCATCTGAATCAAGTTTTTTGGTTTCTCCAAGGAACTATATAGAAAATTGAGGAGAAAGGTTGGTGAAAGCATTCCTGAGGAGTTTTCTGTTTTCAGACTTACGAATCCCATTTTCTCCCATACGCATACAGCACAACACTATAAAAAACAGGTCAAGTTTTTTTAAATGAGGTAAAAATTTTTTAATTTAAAATTGTCTGGAAAATAATCGGGAATTAACTCATACCGTTGTTGGTCCTTTCTCATCTTCGTCCTTGTCCTTCTTCTTCTTTTCTTCCTCACACTTCTTCATAGCCTTGGTCAGGGCTTTAGGGGCCTCTAACTTCTGACCTTGACAGTTTTCCACGACCAATGGGTTGGCATTACCCTTCTTCTTTCCTTTTTTCTTCTTACCATCCTTTTCTTCAGATGATCCTGCTTTCTCTTCATCTCCGTCTTTTTTCTCGTCTTTTTCAGCTTCTGCATCTTCCTCCTCTTCACTTTTGGCCTTCGTGCTCTTACATTCAGTTTCCTGGAAATCAAATTACAATCTAAAATTTAAAAATTTTTCAAATAAATTTTAGTCTTCTCTTTTAATGTCAATGGACCTGAATGACCAAGGCAAGGCAGATAAGGGTTAACCCTAGGATTATCCATTTGGAACTCATGGTAAGAGGTAAGCGGAGTCCAGACAATTGGAAGCAAATGAAAAAGGATTTTGAAGCTTGCTCAAAAGCTTTACTAGTGAAAGGAGGAAATTCTAGGAATTATCTTTATTTTTACAGCCAAGAAACTCATAAACCCAATTAATTTTTTTGAATTGATTCGCTTCCTAGTTAGACGCCAGTGCTGGACAGTTACAATGGGCCGTCAAAATAACACAGCTTTGATTCATGGAAAATTAAATATCCATTGTGTTTAAGAGACATTCGTTTTCATAATTGCTTGGCTCTCCTCGGTGCTAGATAATGAGGATGACGAAGGCACTTATCCTTTCCCTGTACTTTCACTAGGAGAAAAAATAAGAAGCGTACCCTAATTTTTTATTAGCGACACGTGTAACAACTGCCAGGTTACGTCACGCTGATGTATGCATAAATATTAAGCCGCATTAATGCTTTCATCCCTCAGGGATCAGGGATGAGCTGTCAATTAAACTGGTGCATTCAAACCCCATTGTCTTTTTAGTAAAGTGAGAGTTATGTTTATTTGGAATTTCTCGAACATCTGATCTTGAGAACTGATCCGGCCCACCGGTTTCTGGATCAGCGAATACCGGTTGAGTACTGCACCGCCTAAAAGCAACAAAATTTTGTGATTTTAAAACCGATAAGAATCGCCTGAGTATGGGCTTCGCAATATCGTACAATACCAGACAATCAATCAGTGACTTCCCAAGGCCACGTCGGATGGGGCCTTGGCAGGCAGGCCTCCTTGTCTGCCGCCTTGCCCTTAAGGACGTGATACGGGTTATTTTTACCATTAGAAGAGCATGAGGAAAATACCGAACTTTAGGTGCATTTTCTGAGCTAATTACTGGGACCAGAGAGTTGGTTGATGTGTCAAATTGAAGAAAAAGCGATGCACAGCAACTTCCTTAAGCCAGATTTTTAATATTTGATACGAGGACGTTGCACCACCCGCTTTTGTACACCCTGTATTTGCGATTTGGAACCGAAATTTGAATTTCAGTTGGTATCTGACCAACAGGATAAAAAATTCAAATTCTGTCTTAAGGAAGTTGTTCCTAATGACCCTACCTTCGTTTCGATAGCTCCACCAGGGCGCTAGGGCATTCAAATGTTTCAGAAAATGCACCTAAACATGGTCTCTTTTTTCAACAAATCAAACCGATTTTGAAGAAGTTTTGCGCTGCAAACCTGAAATTGCGCCATTTGCATTTTGTTTCACAAACAAAACAATCAGTCGCTGCGCAACGCTCAATTGACCCCATGGCAACCCGTATCACGTCCTTAAAAGCATTTCCAGAATACTTCCGAATTTCAAAGTTCCTTATAATTTCAAAAATTAGGACACTTTCACTTTCACAAAAACACTTTGTATGGATTTAAAGGTAAAAAATTTCACCAAGGTCCCGACCCTTTGGCAATGTTCTCAAAATTGAGGCAACGTTACCAAAATGTTTTCGAATTTTAAAAATGATTTTGAACTTTGGGGATTTTCTTGAACTTACGAATTATTTTCAAGTTTTCGAATTTTTTCCTTTAAAAGTCTTGTCAGAACATGCTCAAGTACCTTAAAATGGTCTTACGTCGACCTGTCGTCTAAATGTAATAGGAATACCAACAAAATGACTTCCTATTTTTTGGTGATTATTTGGTTTTTATTAGACTTTTCATGTTGCGAAGCGCAAGACTCTACTCTCAAAGGCCAGTATCAAAATGGATTGAAGAGAAAGGCGGAGCTACAGGTGCGTGGTGAAGTGTGATTGGCTGCTGAATTCCTTGATTTGTTGGACCAATGAGAAGAGGACGTGTATGAGCCGGCTAGTTTTTTTAATCACTACTTCTCCCCTCTTTCTCCAGTTCAGTCACTTTGGTTCCGTTCTTCCAGTCGGAGGTTCACTTTACTTGCATTTTCCTTAATTAAAACTAGAATTAATTCAAGGAAGGAAGATGAAGTACTGTATACTCGTCTTGGCCCTTCTCTGTGGCTCTGCTCTTTCAGAAGTCTACTTTTCAGAGACCTTTGATGACGGTAAGTTTTTCTCTATTTTCATTTTTTTTTTTATTGGATTTTTCGTTTTGGGTTGAGGATTGGATGGAGAAAAGTACAAAAATGTAGCATAGCATAGCGGACGGTGAAAGTTCATGGACTTTTATGATTTCTTAAACCTGACCTTGTAAATGTTGCTGCTTTTTCATGGTCAATGCCTGTATGGTAAATTTAGCTGCTTTAAGGATTTAATATCCTGGCCCTGTTCTCATGCTGACCTTGTCAGCTTCGCAGGTGTACTTCATGTACTTCTCTTCTTTTAACGCTTGAAAGTTTGTTATTTGACAAAACAGTTACTGTTTTAGCAGCAAAATTTGTCATATTCTTATCCGGTTGAGATTCGAGTAAAAGATCTCATGGAACTCTTCCCTGAAACTCATTTCCATTTATTCTTCTAGATACCTGGACGGAGAGATGGATAACCTCGAAGCATGGTGACAAGACCTTCGGGAAGTTTGAACTCACTCCTGGCAAATTCTACTCAGATGCCAGCAATAATGGTAAGTCATCGTCACCTTAAGCTAATGTACTTTGGACTCATGCCAGTATGTAATTTGATTTATTCTTGGGTAGCTATCAAGACATCCCAGGATGCCCACTTTTACGCCGTTTCCACCAAGTTCCCAGAGTTCACCAACGAAAAGAAGACCCTCATCTTACAGTTCTCTGTGAAGCATGAGCAGAATATTGACTGCGGCGGTGGTTACATTAAGCTCTTCGATTGTTCTTTCAACCCAGAGGATATGCACGGTGAAACACCTTACCTTGTCATGTTTGGACCAGATATCTGTGGTCCAGGAACCAAGAAGGTCCATGTCATTTTTAACTACAAGGGAAAGAACCACCTTATCAACAAGTAAGTGACTCCGTTGCCCATCATAATCCTATACTCAACCGGTTATAATGAAAGTGAGATCTAAATTAGAATTTAAATGGTTTGATAGAGACATCCGGTGCAAGGATGATGTTTATACTCACGTCTACACACTCATCGTTGAGCCAGATCAGAGTTACGAAGTCCTTATTGATGGGGAGAAAGTTCAAAGTGGTGTATTTGAAGATGACTGGAGCTTCCTTGAGCCAAAAACGGTATGCAACTCAGCATAGCAAAAGTAAAACAAAGATAAAATATTTTTTTTTAATTTTTAGATCAAAGACCCATCAGCCAGCAAGCCTGAAGATTGGGATGACCGTGCAATGATTGATGATACTGAGGACACCAAGCCCGAAGACTGGGACCAGCCAGAACATATCCCAGACCCAGAGGCCAAGAAACCTGAGGATTGGGATGATGAGATGGACGGTGAATGGGAACCCCCACAGATCGACAACCCTGCCTTCAAGGGAGAATGGAAGCCAAAGCAAATCGACAATCCAGCATACAAGGGACATTGGATCCACCCTGAGATTCCAAACCCTGACTACAAACCAGACTCAGAAATCTATAGGTATCCTAACATCTGCGGTGTTGGGTTTGATCTCTGGCAAGTCAAGTCTGGTACTCTCTTTGACAATCTCCTCATTACTGATGATAAGGAGAGAGCGAAGGAAGATCGTGACGTCATCATTAAAGGCATCGTAAGTTCTCTACAGTAATTTTTCCCCCCAATTTCTTGCACATTGAAAATAATATTGATCTAATTTCTTAGGATGAGGAGAAAATAATGAAGGAGGCTCAAGATGAGGAAGAGAAAAAGAAGAGCGAAGCCGAGAAAGGAGCTGATGATGAGAAGGACGACGATGAGGACGCTGATGACGATGAAGAGACCAAAGACCATGATGAGCTCTAAATTAGTAATTCCAAACGTCCACCAGCTCCATCAAACCTATACACCAGCAATTAACTTAAAAAGTAGCCTAAGCGAAGATTGCTATAATTTTTACTGAGAGTGTTCTTTGTTGAATTTAATTAATTATATTACTAGCTTAGCATGTGAGAGTCAGTTAGTTGATTGTGTTTATGAAAAGTGCGGAACTCCCCAAACCCTCTTCCTTCATTAGTCTAATTTTCCTATTTTGTAATTTTCGGAAAAATCTGAAAACTGAAAAAAAAAATAATAAGAAAAAAGAGATTCTCTTCTAAAGTTTTTCTAAATAGTCTGTCGATAACTACTGAAGAATGACGAACAACATAACCAAAAAATTTAAACCAAACCAAGTGATTTAATTAAATCCAAGGATTTTTTTAAAATAATATTTTGAGTTAATTTATCGCTGATGCTCCAGTTTTTTTCGTTGGGTAATTTGCATCGAGATGCAAAGAGATTCCAAGAATTGGATTTTTATTGCCTATTACACCGACTTCCGAATCATCCCTACCAGTTACCGCCTGGTCACCCCGAGTGTTGTCCAAGTCATCCTTGATTTTTATGAATTTCGAATTTTTCCTGAAATTTTTATGAATTCTGGAAAATATCTAAAACGACCTTATCGGATAAGCCTTGGAGAGAGGTTTTTCTGGCTCCATGGAATTTTTTGCATCTATAAAAAGAGACAGGTCGACCTGTCGACAAGGTAGCTGTCCCATTCATTCTTTCCCAGCAATTTTCGCCATGGGGCCTACGCCTAAGCTACTAGCTATCCGGTAATGTCCTTTTGATGAATTTTAGATGCAAATCCCCCTGCATTTAAAGGAATGAAATTGCACTGGCTGTGCTAAGCAATGCATTGCTTAACATTGAAACCTAGTTAAGAGTCTGCAGACATTTTTGGTTGCACATGGTGGAACCTGCAGCGATAGAAAACGTCTGTGCAGGATGAATCCGATGCGATTCCCTGAAGATTTTGCCCCGTGCTAATAACTCTACTAAATTATTAGGAGAGGGCTGTATATAATATTACCCCAGTCTGTGGTTCTTGTAAGCTTTTGCACTGTATATATGGAAATTATTAGCTGATTGTGTGGAATTTGTGGGCGGTGTGGGCTCTGTGGGCGCGCCCATGGGCAGTGTGGGCGCGTCAGTGCTCAATGCAGGCAATCGAGAAGAAAGAGTTAGTTTTTTGAAACTTTGATCGCTGAAAAAGCGCTCAAATGTTGAGGTCGGGTTTCTGCCTTTTACTTCCAGTTTTTTTGCAACAAGGTAGGTAGGTTAGGTAGGTTCAGGCCAGAAGGTCAAGGTTAGTTATTTAGGAGTGTAGGACTTTTCTTCAATAATCAGCTAATAATTTCTTTACAGTAGTACAGTACTTTCCAAAAATCCAAAAGCGCTGGTAAATTGTTCAGGAACCAAGTTTCTAACCATGGCTTGTTAGGAAACAAGTGAAGATTTGCAAATCACATCTACAGCGTGTCCTACCAATTTCCATACCGGTTCCAAAGTCCAACTTTTTCAAAACTAAAAAAAACAGATATTTCGAAAACTTTGCGAAATACTTTATACTTCGAATAATTTAGCTTTAGCCTTAGTGTATCCATTGTTGATGTTGTTCTGCAAAAAAGCAAATCAGAAATATCGGTTTTTTAATTTTAAAAAAGTTGGACTTTGGACCCGGTATGGAAATTCTTCGGACACGCTGTATATGTAGGACTGAAGGAAGCTGTGCAAAGCAAAGGGATATGCGAAGAGGCGTTAATACTTGCAAAATAATGTTTCCCCCGGATTCTCGAAAAAATTGAATTATTTTTTTTAATTAAAATTAGGAAATGAGATTTTAGTGGGACAGTGGGAGAGGGTGGTTGGATTGGAGAAAGCGATGATAAAAACCAGAAGCTCCGCATTGGTTCCCTCAGTGCAACTTTCTCCTTTCGCCCTGTTGATAAACGTAGAGAAAATGAAGACGTTGGCAGTTCAGCCGTTTTGGACTTTCATATTCATTGTAATCACCCAACTGACCTCAGGTTCATACATTGGTGGACATCCAACTTGCATTATGTGAGATAAAAACAAATGCTTAATGCTACGAGAGAGAGGTTAAATTATAATCAATGATCAAATAAATTATTGGGTTTTTTTTTTCCAGGAACTGCGCGCAGTGTGTTAAGGGTGAGCTAAATCTGGGAAAATGTCAAGATTTTTTGAAATTAAGAATTTTAGCTTTTTAATTTTAATTTTCAGTCTATGGTGATTTTTTCGATGGTCACACCTGTGCTGAAATGTGCTTGAGGGCCTGGGATGATTTCGAAGCGGTTGACTGTGCCGACCCAAGGGCAATATCACGCTTCATCCGTCCCTGAGAAAAATTTCAGGAGCCGCGTTGGAAGGCTCGGACGAAATTCAGTGCTTATTAACATATAATTTTTTTCAAATAGTATTTTAAATTGAAAAGCTTATTTCGTCTTTTTTTTCAGTTAAAACAATTTGATTTAAAAAATAGTTTGACGCCTAAAAGTGGTATTTTCTAAATATAATTGTTTTAATTTAGAATGATTATATCCGAAATGAGGAGAAAGGGTTTGACCCAGGCGGATTGTCGAGCAAATTTTTTAAAACTTATTTTTGGTCATTTATTGTTTTTATCTATAAATTATTTGCCTAAAAATTACAGTCTTCTTGTTTTACTAATATAGTTAATATTGACAGCTATAAATAAAAATTTCTGCTTCATTCCAATTTGTTTATAAATTCTGCAATTGAGAATAAATCGTGGCAGTCGGGAATGAATTTTCCTTTCTCGGCTACACAGGTCTCTGCACACTGTCGACCGTGGAAATAATCGTCGTAGAGTCGCTTGCATTCTGAACAATTGTTTAAGCAGATTTTGATCCTGGCAGACCGCATCCTACCGGAATAGAGTGAAATTGAAGTTCCGGCCTCTACAACCAATAGGAAAAGGGAGGCGAGGAGGAGTGCAATGACCGAACTTGGTCCAATTTTACTCACATGCCAGATTTTCATGCCTTGTTCATTCTGAAAATTAGGGAAAAGATTTAGACTAAATGATTTGGTAATTGGATAATTTAGTTTTGGAGTTCTTACCGTGGAAGCGAGGATCTTTTAATTAGTTCCTTGACTTTGGCAAATGATGAAATGTTGCCCCATATTTATATCAAACGCATTGTTTTTTTTTACTGTTGATCCAGCAGGTGTAAAAATGACAAAAAATAAGTTAACAGTAAATATGCAAATGCAGAACGATTTTTTACTCATCTTCATTCTTGTTATCAACAAGTCTTGGGAGCGTCTTATACCTGAGAGGCATCATCAGCAGGGTGATCTCATCAGAATCTTCAGATCAGAGGAAGAAGGAACATGAGTTTTTCTAGAGCCTAACCAGCATAAGGATAACCGTAGGTTGAGATTGTTATAAGGGTGGATGAAAATAAATTGAATTAAGAACTTGCAGTAGTTTTTAATTACTTCAAGCAGTGTTGAGTTATTATTGCGGAATCGGAAGCGATTAAAACAGTAAGAGAGTCAACAAATTTTTTACTGGGAAATCCTGTCGTCTCTACTTCTTCTGCTTCAAGGTCCTACTACTTCCGCTTCCTCTATCTTCCTATGCAATTTATGGTTGTGTTATGGAGAAGTGCCCATTGTCAGTATAATTATTATCCTAATGAATTGAACGTATCTGAATTTTCACTTCGTTTCAGATTGTAGTGTACCCATTAACTGAGCGTTCGCTGATAGCGCGCCATGGGACCCGGAAAACACCGTAGGCTACCGTGAAAATATTTTTCTCAAGAACATAAGAACCCCTTAGAAAATCTGTAAGCGCCGTTCAAAGCATTGAAGGAAGAAGAAAGATTGTTTTCCGGATTTGATTTGATTTCGGAGTATAAATATGTGTGATTTCTGAGTCACTCTGAAACTCCTTTGAAACGGACCCCACAGCGATTACGATACCGTTTATTAACGATTATCCGCAAACTTGAGCTGGTTTACAGCTCGATTTGGATTTGGTGTAGACTGTTTGGTGAAGTCGATTTTTCAAAATTCGGATTTCTTTGATCTTCGGAGGTCATTAACAACGGTCTGTCCTTTGATCTCACAGGTTATGGAATTTTTCTAAATTTTTTATTGATGCTGAACTCGAATAAATATTAACTAAAAAATTCTAGCTTATAAACCGCGGCGGTCTAAACTTCTCCTGAATGTTGTGCAGATTTTTATTCAACGGATTTAAGGTCCATTGCCCCTTTCCCTTTTTTCCCATCTGATGTGCGGCGCTTTAGGAAGTAGCGACGGATGCAGCAAAAGCAAATCCCAACAATGAGAATTGTACTGCCTACAAAGATGGCCAACTCCCACGCAGGGATCCACGTCTTCCTACTAGCAAGCCCAGCAATGGCCTCCTTAGCAGCATGCACTACTTCCTGAGCAAAGTCAGCTTCAGACGATGAGCCAGTTTCCGGCGTGGTTCTCAAACGCGCAAGGTCTCCAGCCCCTCCGGGATCGCTCTGGATGCTGGGCTCTAAATTGTACAAATTATTTTTGTTGTAAATAAATAATAAACCGTGCAAACACGGGAGTATGGAATAGCGCGAGTGTAATACATTCGGTGTACACAAATACCGAGTACCGGGTGTATATATGAGAGTTTTTGAAATTTCTATGAATTGCTGACGTTTTTCGTAATTTTTATGTATTTCTGACGTTTTTTGTAATTTTCATG
>JABASM010001171.1:0-15942 GCA_019776545.1 Brachystomella parvula | reverse complement strand
AGTCGAGAATTATCCGAATAAAAGCATTATTTACAAACTCATCATCTTCTTGCGATTCTTTTATATTGGAGAAAGTATGCTTTCCCCAACCCGGCTTGTTGTCTTTCTAGCACCGCTTCAAGATTTCATACAAACTTGGCTAGATGGGTAGCACCCACCAGTATCTTTAACTTTGGTACGCAACGGAAGCATGTCATTGACCTTTAGTGACACTTACAGGTCCAAAAAAAAAGTCAGTAACGTGACCTTATGGACCCGGAAAAGTGACACGCCAATCTGAAGTGCTTTGCCTCTTGATTCTAAAAATTTACCAAAGAAAATGGCAGTCATAGGTCATTAAATGTTCCGCATAAATTAAATGTTTGCAACCTCTAGCGGCCATATTTAAAGGGTCAAGCATGGTATATTTTTATAATCATGAGAACAAAGTCCTTTCGATTGATGTACAGTGACCGCCATCCGAAACGAGAAAAATCAGAATTTATTAATTTGTTTGTTATTGAAGAAAAGCTCGGTTTCTAGGTGAATGAATTTAACGGCACAGTGTTGTTTACTAAACAGCAGCAGCGAGAAGAAAACAAAAAAAGATGAAAGGTTATTGAAACACTGAGGCGCCAAAGTTAGGAAGACTTTTTTCTGTTCCGAAAGCTCAGTATCCTATAGCAACTTGGAATTAGCAATCTGATTTTTCTCGTTTCGGATGGCGGTCACTGTATATCACCAGTCCGGATCCAAAAAGTCAAAAAGTTGACCTTTTCTGACCTGTACATGTCACGTACAAGGTCCCCAGCTTCCGTCCACCAAAGTTGGAGGCATGGATCTAGGCTAGGTATCTGCCAAGTTTCATTGGATTCTATCCTAGCTTCTGATTTTGGCTTCAGACTTCCCTACTCCTTTCCTGTTCGATTTGTAAAAATGAAGAGGATTTAAAAATTGTTGCTTGCCACAATTAAAAAAGGAGATTACCGAAAAGCATAAGCCGATCCAACGAGATCTTCGTATTGACAAATAATTTTTCCGCGATAAATATTTTCTTTGATTCTCAGCCGTTCTTGTTCGTTTTCTGAAAGAGACTTCGTCCACGAAACTTGCCTGATTGGAAGGCCTGGAGAATTTAACCAAATTATGACCTTACATAATTAACTGCATACATTTTGAAACCCCATTTTTTCATGAAACTGGTAATTGGTAATCGGCTTTACATTTTTTTTAAATTCAAAAAACCAATACTTCTGATTTGCTTTCTAGCAGGAAGATTTCATCAATCGATGCACCAAGATTAGAGCTAAATTAATTGAAGTGAAATTGCTTGATTTCGAAATACTAATTAAGCAGATTTGAAAAATGTGAAAAAATTTCCTCGAGGAACTTAACTCGAAAGACCCTGTAGAAAACAAGCAAAGCACTCGCATTCCACTTTCACCGCGTTGTGAATCTGAAAGCAAAAAGCGAGGGCTTTTGTTTCTCCTCTTTGCAGAGATGATAGTGAGGGGGTACACAGCTGCAAAAGGACCCGGGGTGTCAGTCATTGAATTTCAGAGTGGTTGGCCTATATAGGAAGAGTGATGCGCCTAGTTTAATTACATTAGTAACACAGAGAGACATCATCATGTTTACAACCAATTCAGAGATCCTAGAACATAAAATGTGACTTTTAGGGGATCTCATGCTAAATAGTAGTTACGGACTAACACAACTGGTGGGCACAAGGGAAAGCTTCAGTTCCTCCTTATTATTTTATGGTGATGAAGATGATTACTTTTACTCGAATGGAAAAAGTGAGTGAGGCTATTTAGTATCCTTAAAGCCGCCGCGTCTCCCTGAAATTATGCAAGGAGAGCAGGAAAAGAAAGAAAAGGGAAAGTGTGTGGGAGGAAAAGGGAGGCGGAAGTTGTAGAAAAGGCCCTCAGCTAAATCGGGGCAGAGGGTAACATTTGAATTCACTTCAGCTGGTTCTTAGATGTTGAAGGGAATTCCAGCAGTAAAGGAGGGGTGCTTGGATAAAACAAAAAGTTTATGATTATCTCTCTCTCTCTCTTCAAATTAATTTTCATAAGTTCCTAACTTGCATTTCTCAACTTTTGCCCTGGGTTATTAGTTAAGTTTAAGAATAAGGTCGGAGAGAAAGGAGTAGAATGACAACTTCTCCTCAATTTCTTCCAAGATTTGAGTGAAGGCCTAATCTCAAACTTTCTCCAACTTGTCTCCCACTGCCTTCTATTATCATCATCACACACTCTATTTACAGCTTTCTGAGATTATCCTTCAGGCTTTCAGAACTTAACAAAACATCCCCTCCAAAATCGACGAACGGGAAATTCCGCCTGTATGTGAATGCACGGGATCATCTCTCCGAATAGCAATTCTGGCCCTAGTACATTTCACCCAAGTATTAATCGAGAAAGTTTTTCCAATGTGTGTCCTTCTTGACGTTTTCAGTTATCGGTTGACTGAGCTGATGCACGGAGTTTGCATATGCTATTTCCTCGTACGCTCACCATTAACTCGCTTGGTTTTTTAGACTGAGAAACTCTACGGCGTTCGAATATACAAGTTCTTTGGAAAAAAAAAATGGTTCCAAGCTTGTCATTTAATAAATCTTCAATCAACTAAATCAAAATTCACATTTTGAAAAAATGCTGATGGATACCTAGAGCCATCTTTTTTATGTACTCAGATTTCTGGAGGCGAAATTCCGTAGGAAAGCTTTTATCCCATAAGCATAGCACGTACGGGATATGGGAGTCGTTGGGATTTCCTAAATGCTTGGCAATGCATCCTAAGGGGTTTTTATATATTTTTTTAAAATCTCAAGCTGTTTGGGTGTAACCATGTAAGAAAGGGCGTATTATAAGACTGTCTACATTATTTTGAAGCGTGACTAATTGTAATTCGTTTTTCTTTCTTTTATTTTTAGGTATAGAGGTGGGGCATCCTTTGAGAAGCGGTAGATGCCCCTTTTTTAATAGAATGGGCCTAGTCTTCTCAATCTGGAGATGGAGAGTTCATGATTTTCTATTTGCCTTCACAACATTCATCTGCTATTACGGTAAATTGGAAACTTATTATTATTCTCATTTTCTAAACTTTCTCTCCTCCACCCTCCTCTCTTCGCAGACTACAAACAGAAAATGAATAGGATTTCCTTTTCTATCTTTTCCCTCATCTCTTCTAAACATCGAAATCCAGCACTTCCGTTCCCTCCTCCTGCTTGTTACCTCATAGTTTAGTCGGACTCAATTTTCCGGTTGTAACTTTTTGGCAGAGAAAAAAAGCATAAAAAGGAAGTTATCATATCATATTATCCTGGAGATTGATTTATTGATCATTTGAGACTCCCGTATCAGCATCTCCTGCTCAAATGCTTCAAGTCACTTGTTTTTCTATCCTTTCCACTTTTAGCACTACCTAGTAGCACTATCAATAGGGAAAACTACTTGTAATATTTTTTTTAAAAATCTATAAAGTTTAGGATCAATGGCTTTTTCAGCTCCAAAGCATAGAATAAAAACTCAGCTCCCAAACATTCATTCCAGTGAAAATGTTTTGAAAAGGTGTGCGTTGTATATCCCTTAACCAAAAATCTCTGATATGAAAATCCTCTTCACGGAAATTCCCAAGGACCACAAAATAATAAGGTTATGAAAGGGGTCCCAAACTTTAAAAGAGACTTTGCGGCAACCTAGAATCGATTGGTGACGCTATTTTTTCAAATTTGAATTAGTCTCTCAGGGGATCACTAAGGAGACCCCTTGACCTCACGGATCTGCACAAGCGATACGTCAATCGGAAGATCTCCGTTCCCTAACTCCAAAAATACGCTAAAGTTGACGCTTTTGACCTATATGGCCGCTAGGGGTTGCCAAACCTTACACCGAATCTTAAATGAAATTTTTATGAATTATGGACATTATTTGAAATTTTTGTGAATTTTGGACATTGTCTGAAATTTTTATGAATTACGGACATTTTCTGAAATTTTTATGAATTTTGGACATTTTCTGAAATTTTCATGAATTAGGGGGTGTACCGGGTGTATATGGTGGTGTACATTTGCACACATGCACCACATGCACATATGCACCATATACACATATTGGCCAAGAATCGAAAATTTTCAAAACTTCACCGATCGCTGTGAAACTTAATAGTGAACCTGGGTCGAGGGACCATAACGTACTCTCATACCAAAAATCAAGTCAATCCAACCAACCGTTGGTGAGATATCGTGGACACGGATGGACGTCCAGACGACGTCCGGACGGACATTGCATTCGCATGAGTAGCGCTCGCGCTATAATAAAATTCTTCCCTAGCTCACTGCACAGCAATTAACACCATAATAAAGCAGCGACGGGTTTTGTAAACTGAAGGGTGTGGCTGGAGATAAAAAATGGTTCGAAATTACCCTAGGTTTTTCGGGAGTTTCGACCAAGCGCTTTTTGGAATTCTGATTTCAACAAAATCGACAGTTTCTCAGCTGCATCTAGCTTGACTAGTCTTGCTGAAGCTTCGAAATCGAAATTCAAACTTAGCACTGACTGCTGACTGGAGTACACTTACTACTCCTGGAACCTTTAAATTAGCATTTGTTTGGGAAAAATCCTGTGCAGCGCCAAATATACTTATTGATTGCTTGGTAATTCAGCAGGCCAAATTATGCTCTCTCATCATTCAAGCTTTCAAGCGCACAAAATTTTGCCTTTACAATTTTCAAAACCAAAAGAATGCTAAAAGCATTCAGTGTACCTCCGCTATACGGGATCATGAGTTTGTTTCCAAGCGAAGCTCTTAAGCCAATGCCCCAATCTCACCTTTCTCCCTATCACATTAAAGCTATGATGTTACTAAACAAATTGTACCTCATCATTTTCCTTAAAAAAGGAGAAAATTCCTTTTAAAAACTTGAGACCTATGAGTCTCCTGAGTCTTTCAATATTTCTCAGTGGGGTGAAGATGTCTTTGCATGTAAATTACACATTCCGGTAGGGAGCACAGGAAGAGGAGTATGCTATCGATTTCTCACAGGGACTTTCTCCACTAGACCAGCCAGAAGAAATAACCGGCCTTTCTCTCTCTCCCCTCCGCTCGACTAATCTCTAGCGTTAGATAGACTGAGATGTAGTTGTTATGTTACAAAATATAACAGCTTGCTTGCATATGTTGTAAATACCCTTGTTCATTCCCACCGAAGGGTTTTGCATAACCATGTACCTGCCTCTGCAGTACAAAGAGTACAAATCGTGGGACCAAATTCTTCTGTTTTAACAGGTAACGGTAACACCATTTGCACCTGCTCCGCCTTTCAGAGTGAAAGAGTAATCTCGACGAACAAAATGCCACATTGAAAAAAAATAAAGCGGAAAGTGAAAGTCTCCGTTTTTTAGGCGTGCTCATCACGGACCGTGATGAGCACGCCTAAAAAACACCGTGATTCACGGTAACTGAACTGAACTCCGGAGAGTTCCGGAGCTATCCATTAAAAAATGTTTGATATTCGCAATATTCTTCACGAATTGAATCAATTTTACTGAAGAATTACGGAAACACGTTCATCTACGACATCAAAATTTTTTGCCCTTGAATTTAGAAAAGGTGATAGAGAAAGCAGTTGACGACTGCTTTTTCCTTTGAATTCTTTTATAGGGAAAGACCGCACTTAAATTTTGCTTAGCTTACCAGTTTCTACTTTTCTCGAGCTTTTCTACAGGAAGGAGCTTTAGGTGTAAATATTTCCTTATAAAATAATGGAGACTGCATAAACATGAAGGAAAGCTTCCCTTTCACTCTTCCCCTCTTTTTTTACAACCGCATCCCATCAACCCATAAAAGAAAAAAGAAAAGAGCGGAATTCCATCACCCTTCCCTAATACACACCTGGGTTTTAGTTAAACAAACGTAGGGAGATCGTAAAGTGCTCTCCATGTTGAGATCGAGGGGATGATGATGTGGAGTTATAAAATGAAATGATGGTAACATGCCTCTTGTTTTTATTTTTTAGGGTTTGTCATTGGTGCTCCTCGAGTGGATTTGGAAGGGCCCTCCCTTATCCACCATCCTGATCCAGTAACATATTTTTCAAATAGCGTCGGTACAACTTTATCCTGCCTGGGAAAGGGGCATCCACCACTCGCTGTCTCCTGGCTGAGTCTCCATGGAGAGTTATTACCGCAGATACCCGGACTCCGGTATGAACTTTATTATGATTTCATTTTTTCCACATTAGCTTAAGGACCTGATACAGGGTTTGTTTAATGTTGAAAGGGCATGGAAAAATCACCAAACTTCAGGCATTTCTGAAGTAATAAGTAGCGGGACTAGAGAGTTCTCGTTGATATTTTACGTTGAAAAAAAAAACGATGTAAAACTACATCATGAAGCCAGATTTGCGATTTTTGATAACGGGGCGTTTTACCCACTTTTGTTAACCCTAGTTCTCATGGGGTTGCTTTCACATTATATAGGAAACGCGGCAAAAGTTTGCAGAAACTGCACACACTTACTTACCAGAACTAGTCACCCTGTTTTTGCATTTCGGAGCTGAGATTTGAGCTTCAGTTGGTATCTGACTAACATAGAAAGTTCAAATTTTGCCTTAACTTGCGACCTTCCTCCCAATGACCATACCTCAGCATTGAAGGTTTCACGAAGGCATTAACCCACAAAAGTTCAGCGTTTTTTGGAGTGTTTCGAAATGGCAGCCAAGCTCTCGAAACCATAGCCTAAAACACAATTGAAAATGGGGTTGACTAAAAACCACTATAGAGTAAGCGTAGGTTACAAGCATGGGTAAAAGTTAAAATTAAAAAGTTTGCGATGCAGCAACGCTCGATGAAAAAACTATTGATGCGCAAATGTGCATCCATCGCCTGGCCTTCTGAGGGTTAAGGTATCCCAATGCCCCAAAAAGAGGCCTCTTTTCTTTAACGAAAAATTTATTTCTCAAACCAAATTCGGAAAAGTTTTGCGCCTCAAATCTCAAATTCAATTCCATTAGAACGTAAACTGTGTTTGTTTGTAGGCGGCCAACATACATACACAGTTTACTCCCCCTGGCCATTATTAGCATGTTGTTTTAACCAATCAAACAATAAATCGCTGCGCAACCCTCAACTGACTTCATAGCAACAGGTCAAAGAACAAACAAAGTTGTATCACATCCTTAATACACCTTTTTGCACATACTCGAACACATCTCGCTAAATTTGACTAGAGAAATTGCCAAATGAGATGGAGCTACTCACTTTCCTAGAATCTGATAAGTTCTCGCTTAGATAACAGGAATAGGAAGTCTTAAAAGGTTTAAAAAAAATTTAGAGGCTGCTACTGTCATTCCAAGGAAGGGAATCGATGTTCCTTCAATTTCTTTTCCCCTTCTGATTTCACTTGGCTCTTTTTACTCTAGTCTACCTTGACAGATGAAATGGGAAACTAGGATTTGCTTTTCTTAACCAAATACGCCACGTCAACAGTATTTGATGCTGTTGAACTTAACTCGATAAAATTCTTTTCCTCTCCTTTTTTTCTGACAAAGAGATTAGGTTTTCTTCCTCTTTTCTCAAGTAAAACTTTCTCCCCCCGCTCCTCCTCACAGAGCTCAATTTCCGGTTCCGTTTTGATAGATAAGTTTCCCACATTCTTTTGGGAAAAGTCTGCCAGCAGGATATTCTCATTCAAGGAAAGAACAGATGTGAGAAGCAGGGGATTCAAAATACGGAAATCTAAATGGGGCTTTGATCGGAAATTATGTACGTTTTAGGGACTTTAAAATTTCAAAATTTGAAAAGCCCAATTTCTTTGAAGTAGAGAGCTGAGGATGAAGCTACCATAGAAATTAAATTTCTTCCGGATTAGGTTTTGTAGGGCTAAGAGAAATTTCTGTTAGGAGGACTTGAAGATTTTCTCATTGTAACAAATTCCTTTTTCTCTTCAATCGATTCGTGATTTAGCTTGCATGAATTCCTAAGCCAAAAGACTAGCTGAGTTAGTATAGATGTAGGCAGGAAAGGAAAGCTCGTAAAGAAAGGAACGTCATTGAAATTGAGTGGAATAATCTACCTTCCTATCCTCTCCTTTTCTCTCTCCTCTTTTGTTTAAAATCCCAAAGATGATTTCAAAAAAGCAAAGGATTAGGAAAAATCCAATATTTTTAAAGAGGTTTCAATTATGATTCCACTTACTCCTCCCTAAAATATGCATTTCCCATTAAATTCCTTAGAACAGGGCCGCTTTTATTACAGAAGCTATTTTCACCAGTTCCTCCCATTAAAATTTAGTTTAGATCCTAGTAGGTCTTTACGACAATCCTATCAAGGGAACTGATTATGCTTCCCTTCCATAAAATGGCCGTGAAATCCAGTGAACATAGAAAGTTCCGAGGCTTTCTCCAAGCTTCTTGACTCAAAAGGAAAAAAATAAGTGAAAGTAAAACTCATAAAAGAAAACAAAACATTTCATTAGTCGTTTTCTTAAGGAAGGAAAAGTTTTTTCTCTGCCGTGTGCTGTGGTTATAGTATCAGAAGAGGGTAGGAAAGTTGGGGTAATAAAATTATTTTAAAATGAGGAAAGGAAGAGGAGGGGGAGGGGGGGGGGGGGAATGGAGAAAGTCATGAACTTATGCCTTGTAAAATCCATTTAATCTCTGGCGAAAAAAGAGGCGTAAGGAAAAGAATAATGTCGTAGCTCTCTGTAGCTCTCTTCTCCTCCCATTTCTGCTTTTACTTTTAGGGAAAAGTTGAAGGAGAAAGTCAAAGGTTAAAATAGAAATGAATTTGGCTGATTTACGAGACTAGAGGTTTCCTCCATGCCTATTTCTTACGACACTTGAACTTAAATTCAGGATTTTCTTGAATTCATTCTTTCCGACCCATTATTTCTCATTCTTATTACGACCTCTGTTTTTCCTTCCACCACTTCTTCACAGTAGTCCATCAGGGGTCATAATAACACCCATAAAAAAAAACTTGGGAAGAAGGAAAATCAGTTCAACTTTATTCACAACTGGTTCTTGACTCACATGTAACTCCCCACAGGAAGCATGCCCCCATGCCCATCACTCCACATGCAAGCTCTCAAAAGCTTTGAGTAGAAAATTCTTAATTTGAAAATTATGGCTCAAGGGTTTTAGCTCTACGACACGACTACCCACTTAAGTCAACTAAACGAAAAGGGAAATAAATCACACACGCAGTTAACACGGAATAAAAAAAAAGGGAGCTAGGCTCAAGGAATTTAGGTCTTAAGTGAAATGAGAGCCGAATTTAATGAAGCTAGCGGCAGAGTAATGAGGAGTAAACTAATAATAGGGATCTTTTCCCAAAAAAAAAAAATCTTAATATTTGCAGCGTAGGCCTAGGGCGTCGCAAGAATTACCAGCGAATTCACAAGGTTGAGTAGAATAACTATCAGAATTTTCATGCCCGCATGAACAAGCAATTAAGTGCACTTAAAGAAATCAGAAATGAATATTCAATGTAAAATCACGAAACTGCTAAGAAATTTGGCCGGTTTCCGGATCTCTGATTTCCGAGGCCTGCCACATTAAGACTTCTGAAGATAAAAATCTGAAACTTGGCAGAGTTTTTCTGCGGAGCCTTCTGAATTCGTTGGTGATTTTTGCAAGACTCCAGGCCTACGCTACCAGTAATTAAGAATTTTTCCAGGCATTCCCTACGAAAGGTTCACTTTTACTACTGGGAAATTGAAGAATCGTTCTGCAACTTTTACCACCACGGCTGTGCTGCCCGACATCACCATTGTACTGTGTTCATTTGCCGTGAAAAGCCCAACCCTGCGCTACAAGCAGCTTCAAGACGATTTTAAAAATTCGAGAATTACAGCCAACCTTTGTTCGCATTCTGCGGCTTTAAAACAGCATTTTTTGCAAACCCTGAAAGCTGTGCGCGTGTTGGTGTGTAGTATAGTATTGGGGTTTTTGGAGCAAAATAATATTTCGAAAAGTTAAACATTTAGTGAAAAACTAGGGGAACGGGTGAGGGGGCAGAGAGTTCTAGGCTCAGGATTTACAGAGGACACAGATACAGTACAGTGGAATAACTAGGAATAAGAGAATTCGAGAGAAAGTTGGTAAAAGAGCGTGGAGTAGGAAATGAATAAGAAGGGACGTGATACTTTTACTAGGAGAACAGGAGGGGAGCCCATTAACTAAAGATAATAAGCCAAAAATGCTGGTAGACTCTCCTCAAGAAGTATTTTGTTGTGAGCGTTATTAAGAGAAAGAGAGGAGAGAAAGTTCCCTTCCCTGATAAAATCTAAATAGTTTCCACTGAGTTTAAGTAATAAGATTATGCTCTCCGCATGGATTTTAGTATTTTAGTAGACTTGGGACTTTGAGTTGTCAACATTATTACATTTGGAGTTGTCAAGACACGCACCTCTCCTGATTTATAAGCCTAACCCATCTAATTTCATTCAATTTCAGGCCTTCTGAGCTTTCTAACTGACTGTTTTCTCTCTCTCTCTCATTTTGCTCAGACGCATGAAAATGGAGTGGGAAATTAACGATGATAAAATGAAGCAATTAATCCATCAAGTAGGTCCACTCCATGAGAACTGAAACTTATCACACAAATCATATAGAATTTTAAATTGAGCAATTAAGATTATAATCAAGATTTTCTAGCAGAGAAAGTTGAGCAGGCGAAAGCTGTAGCCTTGTAACTATGATATTCAGTACCAAGACATAGAAATCAACACAATCTTTAAAAATTTAAGCTCAGGGAGTTTTGTTAGTTCATTTTACCTTGATGAAGGAATGCTAGCCGGGCAGAGGAAATCAAAATTTCTGAATAGAGAGATTTAGGCCCAGAAAAATCAAAAAAGGTGGTTGCAAGCGAGATAAGACAGCGCATACTAACGGTGTAATTTTCTAACATGCTTTGCTTTGTTAATTTACAGGGAAATCCTGCCAAATGGCTCCATTTCATTTGGGGCATTTCGTTTTGAAGAGTATACGCCTGATATTCACAATAGTCAGTTTCAGTGTGCTGTGAGCAATCCGCTTGGAACATTTCTCAGCCCAATCTTCAGTGTACGAGCAGGTAAGAATGAAAAAAAAAAAAGACTGAGATGACACTGGTGAATGGAGCTCAAATATTAAAATCTTTCAGTACTGGACACCCCATTCGAGCTTTTTATCACGGGATTAGAGGACTCAGAAGTGGTCGAAGGGAACCCAGTCATACTCCAATGTCACATATCACCGTCTTCCTATACTAATTTCGTTAATGTCATTGCATGGAAGTCTGTGGATCAATTTGGATACCAAACACAGATTCCATCGGACGGGATGAGGTGAGCTTAATCCGCTTATATTCCTCTGGAAGCGCGTGAGGCATAGGCTTAGAAAAACAAATCCAGCACAAGATCCACCCACGCCTCTCTCTCCTCCTATAAATAAATTAACGTGACTCCTTTACGTTGACAAATAGGATTCGCTCCTGGATAATAATGCACACATATGTCTCTGTCGAGCCGAGTCGGCATTCAGTAAAACCCAAGCAAACAATTCCTCTTCTGTCGTGGTTAGGTTTAGCAGTGAGATGTAAAGCGAATGCCGGGACAAATACGTAGAGAAGCTTAGGGGTAGGCGAGGAGGAAGAAAAAAAAACTTGGCTCATTAAATTCTCTTTAGATGTTTTGTAATATAAATATAAAAAAGCTCAGAGTTTAAAATAATATAAGTGGAGAGAAAGTTCTTTTTCATTTCACCAAAAAAAAAAAAATGAGAAGAGAAAGATCTAAACTTGCTCTTTTTCGTTTTCCTTCCTCCGGCAGTACCTTTTACCCCCTCCGGCCGCGGCGTCGGCAAAAGTAGAAAGTAGGAGAAGACAGATTGATTCCTTTAGGTTCCCTAGACTCTACTTAAACTTTTCTTTTATTGTAACCTACCCACCCTTTCCCTTGCCTTTAGGAAGAAAATAAAAGTAAAGAAAAGGAGAGGGGTAGACAGACAGAGGAAAAAGGGCGTGTATTTTGTGGGTTTTTAAAATAAGTAGGCCTGATAATAATTCCTCAGCTTGTAGTTTTAACAGATTTCAAAATGGGTGGAGAAAGTCGAGAAATCTAAACAAAAAATTGAAACAAAGGTGAAGGCTTGAAATCTATTTCTATTTCTCCAGCATTGCAAAGGCAGGCACTGTGAAATCTGGAAGAAGTCAAAGAAAGCATGAAAATGGTACGGCATTTTCTCTTTTACGAATTCAGATGGAGAAAGAAAGCTGACTTTCTCCGTAATTGACGTCGGTTTCTTGCATTTCCGGTTTTTTAAAACCCAGCAATCTTTCTCAAAACCGGGGGAAGTAATAACTACAGCGCAGACCAAGAAATATAGGATTTTCTTTTTATAATTTCCTTTATACTAACAAACCACGCGAAGCTAATTGTGAGGGATGGGCTTAGTATTAGTACCTGTTGTAAAATTTTTAGTCGTAACGACGATTAGTCATGCTAAACGAAAAACTGCTTTCAGCAATTTACTTTGGGGGTGAAGGACCTTTTTACAAACGGAAATCTTTTATAGATTTTTACTAGCCGTCAGGACTTTAAAATGGCCAAGCTTTCGGGAAGCCTGATCACCATCAAGGTGAAAGCGAACGGTTTTTTTTTCTCGCAGCTTACTTTCATAGCCTCATTTTTATTGAGGAGGACGGTGCACTATTACTAAAAAAGTATTACGTCAGTGCTTCCTAGGTTTAATCAACTGAACTCGGAAAGGAGGAAAAGCTGAAGCTATAAAACTTTAATCTTATGCAAATCTTTGTGAGTGACATCCTGAGTCTCTGAGATCCTGGAATGAATTGTGTACTATGATACAAGAGCTTACTCGAGCAGAGTAATTCAATGGAGGTTTAATGAATTATAAGTTAGAATTTTCCCTAGGAGAGGAAAACCAGGAGAAAGTTGTAAGGGTGAGGTGAAGACTCATCCTCTTCAGGCGCCCTAAGTGTCTACTCTCGAGGGAGCCTCAATATCCTATATAACCTCCTCAATTTGATTTCCCTTCCTTCGATGATCCTATCCTTCTCGTATGTGTCTTGCCTTCATTTTATTTTTTCTCTTCTTCCTTTGTTTCAGGTATCAAATCACCTCGAGTGGATCCCTCATCATCTTCTCAGCCAAACAGCAGCAGCAACTCTACGTCTGTGTGGCTCAGAATAGTCTGAACAAAAAGACTCAATCAAGCTCACCGTTTCTGGTTAAGTCTTCCCTAGGTAAGAGAAAAGTGAAAAAAGTTCAACTTTCTCTGATTTGTATTCTCGAGTTTCAACTCAGCAGACCTCTTCACGACTCACACGACTCTCGAATCATTTTCTTTTCATTTTTATTTACAGCTATTCTCCTTTATGAGAATGACGCCTCTGACATCCTTTACTTTTCTCGAGTTTTCTTTACGCTCTGAATTTACTTTAAGGGCAATGAATGAAATGAAACGAAGGGAAGGAAAAGCGCTAAGTTTTTTTTTCAACGCGACATGCGACGGAATGAGCGAACTAATCAAAATCTAAAATAATATTACTGACTACGGTAACTCACATTCTTTGTAGTGCACACGACTAGGTTTGGCATTTTGGAAAGGATTATTCAGAATCTTCCTCCTGATCATGCCCTGAGCCCAGAATTTCAAGGGCCCGGTGCAGAGAACTGGTAGCCTGGCTAAGTAAACCAACGGTTTGATCATCTTCCGATACAGCGTCCGCTAAACTTAAGCTCCTTTCCTCCTGTTGTTTGGGCTGTGTTCTGAACAATGATGCTAATTTCTTGACATTACTGGCTGCTTGAGACACGAGCTTTATTACCAACCGTTTCTTTTTCCTCGCATTTCCGTTCCTGCAGTCACAATGCAAATCTATCAATCACAGAAAGTTAGGAAATTGAGGAGATAAGCAAGTGTAAAATACAATGAATAGCGTAGCTCACCGGGTGTCAGGAGAGAGTCAACTTCATCCCAGTTACGGTATTTGTTGATCCATTCTTGGACAAGTGTGGCCAGGTCGACTTCCGGTAGTTCTAAATTCACCCCAACGCAAAACCATCACTCAGACAAGTATCCTAGTTTGAAATCTGCTAACAAACTTACCACCCAGATACGGAAAAACACGTCGACGGTGTATGTGTTCTGAGTCAGTCGAAGAAAGAAAACTGCCTTCTCGCTTGTGGCGGGGGTTGCAAAAAACAGTTGTGGGTTTGTATTTCTTCTGTTGTGGTTGTTGGGAAATAGAAATACTATCCAAACAGCTCGACAAGCTACTTCCCGTCTGGCTTAGTTCATCGAAATCCCGTTTTCTAGAAACCGACCTTCTCCCAGGTTCCTGCTGCTGTTGATGAAAACGGCGTATGGCTGCTTGGGAGGTCGACGGGATAGCGGTATCTAGTGGTATCGGGATAGCGGAGCGGTCCTCACTGCCGTTGGTCGATTCGTGTCTTGCGCGCTTGTGACAAGCATCCCTGAGTTCACCTGTGTGTCCTGA
Organism: Brachystomella parvula; assembly: GCA_019776545.1. Classification (NCBI taxonomy): domain Eukaryota; kingdom Metazoa; phylum Arthropoda; class Collembola; order Poduromorpha; family Brachystomellidae; genus Brachystomella; species Brachystomella parvula. Next base: position 1,453 of record JABASM010001171.1, on the reverse strand, counting down.
AGCTGGTGGAACATGAACACGACGCTCACGTTTGTATTTCACTGAATGCTGGTTTCGCGGACGTCTGCTATCGCAGCTATCTGATGAACGTGATAGAACTGAATATGAGCCAGTGGCCCCAAGATGATGATTGCCCTGATCCATTCCCACTGATGAAATGGACGGGATAAATGCTGCCGGTGGATATATTCCAAATGGGCTTAGGACTCCTCGGACAAAGCGGGAGACCATATTGGGCATTTTGAATGTCGAGTCCTCCGGGGTAGGTGTTTGGTGCATGAGGTTGCCGTACTCGTCCACAAAAAGAACTTCGCCGCAGTCAGGACAGACCGCCTTGTCTCCAGACGGAGCGACACTTTCACTGAAATGGTGACAGGAAATATTTTTATGCAGTTATCGCGACCAGCAGATAGATAAATGCGGGCCTTTACCTTGACATCTTTTGCCTTCAAACAACTGCTGTTACTATTAAATGTATTCAGAGTGTAAGCGCAAAGTGAATGAAGGGTCGACATCCAGCTGCAGCTGGAAACAAACAGACAACTCAAGTTACTTAAGTCAAACCTCTTAGCTTCCCCAAATTCAACCCAACAATCTGACCCCATTACCTTAGTCCACCAATCCACGGTCCATTGTTGTAGATTCAACAATGCAGCACGTTCCACATCGGAATTACAGACTTCGTAGAAGTATAGCAACTACTTGAAAGACAAAGCGTAAACCGACAACAATTAACAGGAAGAAAAAGCAGAAGAGAGCAGCAGCTGAGGAATTCCAAGCCAAATAGGAAGTTGACAAAGGGTCGTTGACCGTTTCTCGCGCCCCTTTCTCGCTCTCTTTCATCCTCCTTGACTACAAATTCCAAGGTCATGGCAGGTTTAAAATCCTCACAAGGGAACCTTTGAATTTGTCTGACACTGATTTCATTGATTTTCACATGCAAGGGGCGGTTAGGCTCCCTCTTACTACGGAGGAGTGGCAGTTGATCAAGACGAACGAAGAGCCTTTGCGATAGCTCAGTGGTCAGAGCACTAGCCCGTATAAGTATACAGGACGTGGTGGGTTCAATTCCCTAAAGAATGTAACAGCGAGTTAGCCACTGCAAGCTTGGACATTCAATTTCCTCAACTCTGCATCCAGAAAGTTCAGTCAAATAATGGCTTCAATTGTCGCAAATACGTTGCTCTAAATGGGAATGGCTCGGCGTATTTTTGGGTTTTTCAAAAATTTTGACCTCCTTCAAGTTCTTTTTCAATTTTGCAAAATCGTTCGGCGATTTAGGAAGCAGAAATTCACTTTTTATAGTCTGCAAAAAAGCCAATTTTTTCGAAAACATGTTTATGCTTTTCATCTATTTCTTTGACTTCTCCAATGCGCCAGGTAATTTCGCTTTCAAAGAGCTTACTTTTCCCCAAAATGCCCCCCCCCCCCCCCCCCCCCCCCCCCCCCCCCC
>JABASM010001170.1:0-15946 GCA_019776545.1 Brachystomella parvula | reverse complement strand
CCGGGGGCTGGTAATCGTATTTGTTAACAGAAACTACGGCAACATCGAAGTCACCCAGATTTAGCCTAATTAGACCAAATTTGACTCCGGGAGCTAAATCTGAGGGAGTCCAAATTTGACTCCATTTCCCTAGCTGTAGTGGAACCAAGGAAGAACCCAAACATCTCTTCGCCTGCCTGCTGTTTGCTGTTGTACTCCTGATTTTGGATTTCAGGACAAGTAGTAGCATCGTCTTCAAAAAATCTGAAATAAATCATATTCATTTGTACAATCATACCCTGCAGTAAGAATCAATGGCGGTTTGCGAGTATGTCTTGTGAGATTCTGGTAAGTGGTTGAACCGATAATGATTTATATCACTGTTTTTACCTGTACTGGTTTTGGTTTTGGGACAAGGGGCGCTGCGCTTCGTGCTTTGTAAGAAAGAAGTGGCTCATTAAAAAAGGTCGGTCTGTTTTTAATTTTAGAATCTGTCAAATACTACGGAAACAGGATTGCTACAATGGATACGTCAAGCGCAGATGTGGCCACATTTATCGGACAGCGAGTAGAAGTGCTGGGACGTGACGCCGTAGGCACAGTGGCATTCATTGGCACTACTTCATTCGCCTCTGGAAAATGGATTGGTATCGTGCTGGACGAACCAAAGGGGAAAAACAATGGTAAATATGAAGTACATTAAGCGAGGATGCGGTAACCTGAATTTTTATTTTATGTTAGGGTCCTTTGAAGGCGTCGTTTATTTCGAGGCACCTGAGAACCACGGAGTATGTGGCAATACATCAAATTAGCATTAACTCAAATGCGAATTAATTGATTTCTTCTCTAGCTATTTGTACGCCAAGCCCAGCTGAAAGATATTGATGCTGGAGGAGGAAACACGGCTCCTTCAAAGAAAAGTTTGATTCCTGGCAGCACCAGGTGCGATATTTTAATAATCCCTGGTTCGTAAGTTTTTAATTTTCTGAACTCATTTCAGGGCTGCGCTTCCGAAATCTGCTTCTCCTGAGGAAAGCAAGGTCAAACAGAGCAGTCGTGGAAGCAGGTGAGTTTTGATTGATCGTCTTACGACGGCGTTCATATGGTACTATATTATTTAACTTGGAATGGTCGCATGAGCCTAACATTGTGAAGGGGTTTACGAATCTGGTGTTGTGAAAAGGGTGGGGGTTTTGTTTAAGGATCGAATGGGTAAATCGGGAAGCATTTTCCAAATTCTTGTGCACACCTTGGAAGCCCTCAACTCATTCATTGCATGGCATTCAATGTATTCTCCAGAGCTAGAAAACTTACGCTTATAGGTTTCTTCACATCAATTACCTTACTCTCACTGTCTTTTATTCTAAAGCAAACCAATGAGCCAGGCTCAGAGGAGGACGCAGCTTACTCGGTAAATCTTTTTCCTATGCGGCTTATTTAAAATAAGTTCAACGCTTTAATTTTGGTCCCTGTTGCCTACGCTTGCTTCTAATTAGTATCTTTGAATCTGGGTTTGACGATTTTTCATGTCTACGTCTTCGTGGTTTTGGATTCCGTTTCACTTTCACCAGCATGGATCTCAGGATTTCTCTCAAGGTTTCTTCAGCATGACTCTTGGAACCTTCCGTGCCGTGTCTCCAGATCCTTTGCTGATTTTAGGATCCCGGGATTCGGACCTTCAAGTTGTCACCAACCTCCAATAAGCCCACTAGGCGTTGAGTTGGAAGGAGCTTCATTTGCGACAGTTACATCAGCTTCTAGTTTGATAGCGTCAACCTCTAAGTCCTTCTTGCATAAACCGAAAGGAGCCCTTCCTCAGCCCCAGTTCGTCTCTCCAGCTACTCTACTAGTAGGCCCTTCAAAGTCTTTCTCATGCTCTACTACTCTTCGAAAAGCTCGCCCTGGATCACTACTTCAAAGATCAGGCACTTTTTGTATGAGCTCAGAATCCCGTTTCCAGAAAAAACCAACCACTTCTCCACAGAGTCAATTGACCCCTGCTCGATCTTCTCCCCAGCTTGCCCCGATTTCATCAGGAAACAGTAGTAGAAATACTACTGGATTGAAGCGTAGTTCGCCATATCTGAAGGAGTTCTCATCTCCTTCACCATGTTCTCATTCTGGGAAGAGTCCGGGACGAGTTTCTTTGTCTCAAGATGACTTAACTTCGACCACCTATCTCACAATGCGGGTACAGTCTAGTACAAAGAGACCAAAGAGATCCCCAAAATCGTTCTCAAGGCCATGTAAAACGTTCATGAATAATTGTGTGTGATGAAATGAATGAGTGTTTGTGTTGATTGCTAATTTAGTTTGGGGTTTTACTTCTCCATTGGTAGCCGCAACGAGTACCCCTGTTCTTGCTACGGTAGGAAGAGAAGAGCTTTTAACGCCGGTGACGCTTAAGACTGGTGAAGCACTGGACGAAGCGAATGGCGAGAGCGCTAGGGAGATCACGCCTATTCCCGAGGATGGTGATGACCCGTCTCCTCTTGTTATGGGAGTTTATAAGCGTCGGAAACGTATTTCTGATTTACGCAAATCTCCTCCTTCAGCTATTCGGAAAAGGGCGTCATTGTATCAGAAATCCAAGACAGCTGGATCATTGTCATCAACCCCGTTGTCTGGAGGGTCGGCATCCAGTGCGACCGTATCTTCTCCGACTAATGATGTAGTTCAAGTACCTTTAGCTCGCAAGACTTCTAAATTAGCTTCTCGAAAATTCTTCAGGTCTGCTCAGTTTTAGTGTCTTCATTGCTTTCATCACGCGCACACCAAGCACAACGCTAATCGCTGTATGCCTTTATTATTTTTTCTTGAGTTAATCCATAGTGTTGATCCCTATGCTCTGTAAACTGTTTAGTCTGAAGTCGTGTCTCGTATTGAAGCCATAATTTAAAACACCATTGATGATTCTTATATAATGTTAGGCTACCGATCGGTGGAGCAAAGGAGTCGAAATCTCAAATTTCGCCAGCAGGATCGAGAACTAATGTATCGACTCCTACCACAACTTCCACAAAGGGAGGGGATACGACTTCTCCGAAGCGCCAGTCCTTTGTCGAGGTGAATAATCTGAATTTTTTCTCAAGGAAGGGTTAATCACAGGTTTGTTTTCATGGAACGTTTTCAGACTATAGCAGAGGCGATAGTTCCGCAGTATACCCAAGGACCCCTTTTTACACCCACGATGACACCGAGTAATGCCTCAAGCGAAGATAGGTTTGGTGCAATGCAAACGATCGAGAGCCTACGAAACGAAAACAAGGATCTCAACGAGAAATTGGAAGTATTGAAAGGTCAGTTGTAATAAGAGCAAATAAGGAACTAAGCTAAACTTGTGTCATATGATTTGTCATGCCTTTTAGCAAAACGACATGCGGATCAAGATAAGTTACGAGAAGTTGATCGGCTGAGGCTCCAGGTGGAAACGCTTTCTGAATTTAAAACAAAAGTGCTTGAGTCTCAGGCATCATTGCAGCGAGAGCTCAAAAAGGTAGCCAGTTGTCTAACCCAAATGTTAGAAACATCGTTTAATGAATTTTTAAACAGGCGAAGCAAGATGCACGTGATGCAATAGATGCCAAGGAGAAGCATGCAGAAGAACTGTCAGACTTGTCTGAAGCAGTAGAAATGGCAACTTTGGATAAGGAGATGGCCGAAGAGAAGGTATTTACGGATTTCACAGGCTCTTGTCTCTCTCATATCCCTCAATTCATTTATTTTTTTAGGCGGAAACGATGCAACTAGAATTAGAACATGCCAATGAGAAGATTGCTCAGTTAACTACAGAACTCACTGCAATTAAGGATGAAATGTCCGGAAACGTGGATCCAAACGTGAAGGAAGCAAATTCTATTCAAGCCAAGCAGTTGCAAGCCGAAAACGCACGCATGCGAGAGGCACTTATCAAGTGAGTTTGTTCGGTTAACGCAAAAATATTTTACAGCAATTATTTTGATTTAATTCGAATTCCGAACACAGGCTCCGGGATACTTGTGCACATGACAAGCACCAACATCAGAAACTCTTAAAAGAAGCCGAATCACAGAAATCTGAGCTGGCTGAGCTATCAAAAACCAAAGAGAAATTGGAAAAGCTACGCGATGAGTTGGAAGCTCAAGTGACCGACCTTCAAGAAATGGCAAGTCTTAAGTCCTTGAGCACAGCACTCCGTTCCTAATTCTTATTTATGTTTCAGAATGATGCGGCACTTGGAGCGGAAGAAATGGTTGTTAACTTGACTGAGAAGTAACTTAAACCTCGAAGAGAAAGTCACGCAGTTAGCAGAAGCCGTTGCTGATTTAGAGGCCTTGCAGGATGTGAATGAGCAACTTCAAGAATCAACTAAAGAAGTTGAAATGGAATTGCGGGAGGAGTTACAACAAACTCTCATTGCTAGTGCGAACGTAAGTAAATGAATTGGTAATCTGTGTCGATATTTGTTTCCATTTTATTTTTCCTTCAGGCTGCACGTGAGAAAGAAGCACTTGTAGAGACTCTTGCGGATCGGGAGGCTACAATACTCAGATTTCGAGAGTTAGTTCAGAAGCTTAGAGATGAAAATGATATTTTAAGGAAGAATCTAGAGGAGGAATCTTCCAAATCCGTTCCCGGATTAACAGAAGCCCTCGATTTTAAGGTAAGATGGATTTCAACATGGTGCGAGGTTTCTAAAACTAATTTCCTTCGCCATTTCTTTTCTGTAGAAACTGTTCGCTGAGACCAGAGCACAAACCACAGCCATTGACTTAGAATTACGACGGTTAGAAGCTAAGGAAGCAGCCTTACACGTAACATATCTCAGTGCATTTATGCCCGATGGTTTTATGAAGCGGGGAGGTAAGCGGATCGGGCTTTGCAGTTATATCATGAGGTTGAAATAATGCTTTGTTCAGGTGATAATGATGCCTTGCTCGTCCTTCTCCTAATTCCACGACTGTCTCGTAAAGTTGAATTGCTGCTGAGTCAAGTGCAAGACAAGTTAGTTCCAGCATCTCTTGCCGATGGTACACAAATTACTAGTGAAGTTATTGCATCATCTCCAGACGTGGAGAAGTATGTCTTTTCTTGTCAGTTCTCCTTTTTACTTCATGCCTTGCTGAGTGAGCTTCATCGATGGTCGACTGCCCTGGATAGTTGCTCTACAGATGACTTTCTTAAGGTCGGACTGCTTTATGCGGATTTGAGCGTCCAGGAAAAGGCAGTGGATTTCTATTTGGAACTGCTACGGAAGAGTCAGGTACGTAAAACTTCTTCTGTTTTGGAAAAAAGAGCCATCTCTAAATATGCATTCAGGTTGGCTGGTTGGTCAGGGAGAAAAAAGGTATCATCAACTGGTGGTTTCTTTAGTTTGAGTCTTTACTTTTCAACAGAGTTAATTAAGACGGTAATTAGTTTTTTAGATCCAGTTTAGCGCTTTAGTCTGTTTTCTGGGGTTTGGTAGTAGCCGTAGGGGTGGAACTTGCTTTTGGCTTCGTGGGGTTCTTCCCATAATAGGACTTGTAGAAAAATTGAGCGAAGAGGACGAAATAGGTAACATAGATTCCGAATGAAACCTTAAGGCCGAAATATCCACGAGCACATTCATTCCCCCTTCCTAAACGCAGGCAATCATTCTGTAATTTAAGGTTACTTAAGCTCTGGAATAGGACTTACCCTGGGCCCACATCAAATTGAGAGCGTAGACATTCACAACGATTCCAAAGAACATTTGTAACAGTTGCAGAGAAGTAATGAGCATAGCGAAGTTCCGAGGAAGTCGGAATCCCAGGGCCTATTCAAAGAAAACAGAATTAATCATGATGTTCTCCAAGTCCTACTCTGGCTGCTACACCGAACCTTGAGAGCGTAGTAGGAGTACATGATCCCATGGATGAAGGAGTTCATGACTATGTACCATAGCTGGTTAGGCTCATAGGCCTCATACATGACCCACCAGCTCAAGAGCGTGGTCACATGATGGTACCAGTGAAGAAAGAGAAGGTTTTGTTTCCGGAGCACGATGAAGGCCGTGTCTCCAAGCTCAATAACTTTTGAGAGGAGGAGTAACCAACTCCAGTAGGCGGTCGCTGAATTGTGGGATGTCCTAGACATAAAAATACCATCAAAACTCTGTCTTTAGCTTGTCATGCCTTGAGGTATTAACCATTGGCAGACGGTGTTATGAAATCCATTGGGCGAAGTGAGGACATGGAGAAATTCAGGAACCGTTCTGAAAAAAGCAACGATTGAGAAGACAGCAAGGATTGAATTCCAGGCTGTGAGGATTCCAGTAAGTCGAAATGGTTTTCGATCTCTCATCAGATATTGAGTAGCGAAGATAAAGATGACATAGGCAAGGGCAATATAGGCCGTGTAATGCCAGTATTTTCCGACCCACCGTCTCCAGCCGTTAAGATCAAACTTCTCCCATTCGTATACGGTCATGTAGGACGGATCGATTAGTTTGACAGGGTGGATGATTTCCATTCCCCCCACCATTGCCTCATAAGCCGAGTTTGGATAGCTTGTCACCTTGGCCATTATTTACCTAAAGCAAAAATCAGAATTCAAACTTTGGTAAAACAGTTTCTCAAAATTAACGAACCTCAGGGGAACTAAAACGCTTTAACATAAATTCCTAATTAATTTTAGTGGTTTATTTAGGGGTGCACGGCTCCATGTGGAGCTTAATTTTTGAGTTCGAAAACCACGTTGCGATTTGACCTTATCGTGCACCCTACTACGGCTATCTTATCTATGGTCCGTGATATCCAGCCAGCTTGAACTACTGTTAAAGTTCTCTATTAGATTCAAGTCGTCTTAATAGTCAAGAATCTTGACTATTAAGATAACTCAAATTCGTCTGGAAGGTCATGTTACCTGCTATTGCAAACTATGAATTCTTCCTAGAGAAAGCCGAAATCCAACACTGGAGCCCAAATTTTAGGACTCCAAATTGTTGAGTACTAATTTATTTAATTAATTTCGATGTGAACAACCGCCGAGTAAGGCTATTGTAATGGTTTCACTTAATTCAAAGGAAATGCACGCGATTTAAGAATAAAATGCTTGACAAAATAGGTCTACCAAGCCTTAAAGTCAAGACGCCGAGTTTCGAATTGAGTTTCTTTTTGACAGAAGAGATATTATAGCCACCCTGGGAAAGCTCTAAATAATTTACGAAATGAAATATTGAGCAGGGCTTTCGGACTTACAGGTTTCTGCTGCAAATGTTTAAGACCCGATGAGAATATTTGGCCAATTTCCTGTCAAGCTCTTGTCGGCTCACACCCTCCTCGTCCTCCACCGGTTGCTTCTCACACTGACCAACTGACCGGCTCAATTGGACAAGTTAAAAAAACTCTCCTCGTGTACTGTTGCAATTTGCAAAACTGGTTATCTCATGCTCACACTGGCAAAAAAATAACCTTGAGTTAATAGCACGTTTTGTGCTAACCACATTCAGAGTCAAAGTCTGGAGTCTAGGCTAGGTCTGGAGAAAAAAATATTCCCCTGATTATATTGATTATCCTATAGAACCTCGTTCTTATTACATATTCACTAAATAGTGAATAAGGCGGAAGAACTGAGTGAATAATTTGTTGCTTCCATATCCATTCAACACGTGCTATGAGTCAACGGTGTTCTAATGGCTTTTCTGCTTCACTCTTAATTTTTTTTGCTTGTAATTAGTAGTAACAAAGAAATAAATAAAAAATGAAAAAATAAAAAATTTATTGTATACTTGATTTTAGCTGGATGAAAATATTCCCTTGGACGGCCTGGAGAAATGTATTTCAGCCTTTCAGAGTTTTTACTCTGTACATCTTGGAGATGAACAAACTGTGCCGTCAACTCTCGTCTCGGATCTCTGTCTTGCCTCTGCCGCTGCAAGTGACTGCTTAATTGTTGATGCTGCTAGACTGCTTAATGTACTGAAGGCAAGTACTATGAAATTTTTAAGACTTCGGTTTGTTACAATTACATCTTCATTTGTTTTCTAGAAGAATGAGCCAGATTCCAATGTAGCTCCACTCCTTCAAGATGTGAAGACGATTGGGGAGTCATTAAGGCAACTTGCCAAGCGCACCCGACGATATCTACCGGATCCACCGAAGCAGCCACCGGTATCAAATAAGTTGCAGTCTCAGTTACTCAATGACGCTGTCACATTGACGAAAGTGGTCAAAATATTTCAAGATGCGTGTAAGCAATCAATGAATTTCGTGGGCTCTGTTTCCGTTCCAGGTATAATATCTTTCGGAAATCTAACGCTATGTGTATTGTCATTTCTTTCCGAATAATAACTCCTTCAATTTCCTTAGGTCTAGGTCCTGATGGAGATGGGATGCCAAGTTCGAAAGTGGAAGAATATTTCCATTTGGCTTTGGAAAAATGTGATCGACGCGTCGAAGGTTCTGGAGGGTTCAAGGAGGTTGTCAAGGAATGGCTAACAACAGCTCTGACGACAATGAGTGATTTAGCTCAGGTTGTCAACGAAGCTCCTATTTTCCTAAAGGATAAAGTAAGAGATTTCTTCCAACTTTTATTTCTGTGACGAATTGACCCTTATAAAATCCTTTTAGCCAGCAACACCCTTATCCTTGCGTTCATGTGCTGTGAAAGCCGAGTTGGATCAGTCCAGAGACCTGAAAATTCAATTAGAAGACAAGGAAACGGCTATGAACGTAAGTGATTAGTTTTTTGGTGATTCCGATCATGCTCTGTAATCCATGCTGAGCTGTTTGTGTTGGAATTGTTTAGGAACTGAGAAAAATTGTACGAGCCAAGCAAGAAGAACTTAGCGAGGCTACCATTCGGAAGGAATTGGCAGAGAAGAAACTGTCAAATGCGACGAAAGACAGTGAAATGTCGATTGAGAGGCTAACTGTAAGCTCATTTAAAAATAATTTGTTGCACCGGGTCTAACTATTTTTTCCTGCAGCGTAAATTGGAAGATTTGCAGTTGACCCTTCAACGGAAGGAGCGTGAATTCCAGGCTACGCTTGAGCACTTTCAGTCTGAGATAGACGCAATTGAAAATGAGAAAGGAGAGCTGAGAGAGAAACTCATGACAGCTTCAAAGCGGAGACTTTTGGAAGGAATCGCACAGTCCGCTGGTAAGCACCGCCGCATTCCTTAATTGAAATAGGTATGAACAGGAGGACTTATTTTACTAATTTCTAGCCTCTTCCCCAACCTCGCATTCTCATGCGGTACATCCGTCACAGACAGCTCAGCCAAACGCTCGATCAGAAATAGAAGGCAGCCCAACCCTCAGTCTGATGGAGTACACTAGATTCCTTCAACGTGAAAATTGGCGGCTTAAATCTCATAAAGTTTCAGAAACAATGAAGAGGCTGGAGCCGTTAGATGTAAGGCTTGAAAATTTTTCATTATTTTAAACATAACCTTCATAAGGGTTCTTAATTTCAGCTTCCAAAAAAGGAGGACAACGAAAAGGTGAAGCAGCTACAAAAAGACTATTGGAAGTTGAAACACGTGAGAATTTTGTGTAATGAGTTCTGGTGGACTGCTCTTACAATGCGAATGTTAATTCCAGGAATCAAATACTCTCTTGTGCGATGCTCTCAAGATTGCCCTAAATAAGGAGTTAACTCCGGTTAGGAAACAGTATTTGCAGCTTAGGATTAATGCACGAAAGGCTGAGCTTGCTCCAAAAATGATGGATCTTAAAAACAGGATGGAGTCACTCATTGCCAAGCGTGAGGAATCGGGAGTCATTCGATCGGACTTTGCAAGTTTTTCCACACTGTTACCGTCCAAGGTAATTGAATAAAATTAATGGGAGATGCGCGTGCATTAATTCTGTCCCCGATGTCACAGGAACGTGAAGCAGAAACTACCAAAGTTGGAATGGTCCGATTTCCAGGTTGGGAAGCAAGCAAAGGGAAACCACGATCCGTCGTTCTAAATCGTGAGCAGCTACAGCAAATCCACCGCCTACTCGAACCAATATAAAAATAATGAATGGTGATATTATGATTAACAATTTTGATGACTTCGTATATAAGGTAATTTAATTTTAAACCCAGTTCCAAAAGTACAGTGTATAAAATAAAAGTGGGAACATTGTAATCTGTGTCAGTTAAATTCTTAGAAGTATATTTACTGCGGAGGAGGAGGAGGATACGGCGGGTGAGGGGGAGGTGGAGCAGGGGCTCCGACAGCATGCGGTGGAGGCGGCTGCGGAGGAAGTGGTGGAGGTGGTTGCTTTGGAGAATTCACTAAAGGCGGAGGTGGTTGGTGATAAAACGGTGCTGGCCCACCCAATATGAACCCTGGGGAGGAATGAGCGGCGTAATTTACTTGATTCGCACCATGCAACAATTGTGGAGGGTAAGCGTATGCTGCTGGAGGTGGAGGAATCAATGGATTTGATGGCTGTGGTGGTGGAGGTGGCTGAGGAGTTGGGGGTACCGGTGGTTTAGGAGAGTTACCAAAGGTAGGGGTGCTCGTCCCGGCTACTGGCTCGGATGAAGCTGGAGAATCTTGAGCTTGTGAGTAGAAATCAAGAACTTGATGACAAATGTCTTCGAGAACATCAATGGTCATATCCTCTACAAACATATCCCACCAGCGGAGATGATCGCTTGTACGTCCTGTCCAATCAGTTACCTCGAATTTGCTTAGTTTGCATGCGAGATGCATTAGGGCTATTGCAATTATTTCCGGTTCCCATTGAAGGCAGAGAGTAGTGCAAAGACTATAATTGAAATTAAGAGGATGAACGTATTAATTCCATACATGCTATGCCCCATCAATGCTACCTACCTATCGTTTACGAAGTTCCATGCCATTTGAACCATTTTCTCAAGTCTTGTCTTTTCTCCTTTGATTAAGGTTGCATATTTAAGTAGGAATTTGTACGGGTGTTCCAACTGCAAATCAAATTTAATGGTCTGGAGTAATATCCGTTCCAGCGTCATAAATTCTTCCTACAATAAATCCTCATGAGCATTTAAATCCTGAAACATGCTTCATTGGGCTTACTAGTCGATTCTTGTCTTCCTGGCCGAACTGTTGACTAAATTTCGGCTCGTCTAACAACCGTCGTGCTGTATCGATCATATCTCTGCACTTTTTGGGGGTTTCCTCTACCTTTCCAGCGAGAAATAGGCAAGCACATGCAGCAGGCTAAGAACAAAAGAGTTATTAGTCCAGGGATGCGTCTTGTTTACTAATTTGTCAGTACTTACATATCTAGGGAAATCCTGAAAGGAATGACACATGTAAAATCGGTGAAAGAAGACAACTGCGGTAGCCATTGTGGTAGAAAGACTCAGGTTCATCGCCGTTCCAAGCTCAATTACGAAGCGTGCACCTGATAATTAACCCCAAGAGTAGAAAGTTAAATTATGATATCCAGACTCTGCTCCAAAAGAAATTATACCTTCACGCCTATAGCGAGCTTCAACTGAAGGGTCCATTCCCTTCGCTATTGAAGGCGTCTGTCTTAACTCCCGTCTTTGGTAATACCAACGCGGCATTTTGTCCCTAGAAGAAAACGCTATTACGCTCTTGAATACTGAAGTATAGTTGCAAATCTTGAGCTATAATAGCAATCACATGAGAAATATTAATACCCGTTCATCGAAATGTTTTGTCAACTGGCGACAGTACAGTTTAGTCCAAGGTGGATGGAGAGGTGAACTAGGGCTTTAATCTAGGATATCCAGCTTGACACGTTACTCACAACGAGAACATGACATGAGTATGCTGCACTGGCAGGGCAGCTTGCTGGTAATTGATTAAAGTCAATCAATCCTTTTTTCGTCAAGTCAAGGCTCAAAAATAATGAAGGATTCTCTCGTTTACTTTGGATGCAGGCCGTGCGTGTCTAACCAAAGTGAAAAAAATACCGAATCATTTTGAGTGTAATACAATTTACCGCCCCGGATTTCAGAAGCTTCCGAGAGCGGTTTCTCTGCATGGATATTTGGGACAATAGCAAAAAAAATTAAAGCTGTTTTTCTGATTTCTTTTGTTTGACTTTAATGATGGCAGCGTTTTCAACTTCTTTTCAAAGCTCAGTCCTTGCATGCTTCTGATTTTTCAGGATTTGATTTAGAATCAACATTACCATTAGAAGGCTTGTGACGAGATGTTTTTAAATCTAAATTCTCAATTAACCCTGTTGAGAAGCTAGCAAGCATCCTAAGACAATAGAAACTGGAAAGCGGAAATCATGGAGCGATTCGGAATCGGAATACTCGAAGCGCCGAGTACTAAACGTATGGACATCGCAATCTGCTCAGATCCATCTGGCCTTATTTCTGAACCCATCGCATCGCCATCTGAAAGCATCATCCCCACCTGACTCATCGCATCGTAAAAACAACGTGATGAGTTTTTCTATTGGATTAAAAATTGTGAGATGACAGATGAGATTGTGGCTGACTGTTGAGGCAGTTTGCTAAAAATTGAGTCCTGCTTAGACTCTAAGTTAGCTAGAGCCTTAACTTCTCGATTTTCCTCTAACTACAAGTTCAAGAAACATTCATGCATTTTTGTACCGCAGAATAACCGTTCAAGCAACTATCCAAAGCCAATAATGGAGGACAGATGTATAGAACGGGTTCTGGAAAAATCTCTGTAGAATTATTTTTATTAACACCTGGATAAAAATAGCCAATAGGCTTTTAATAAACTGCTGGACTTCATAGAAACATCAAGAATTTAAGACTCAAGGATCAAGCAGCCATGAATAGAGAGTACCTCACAATTAAGTTATTGTTTGTACATTTACTTATAAATATACTCCAAAATATCTGGATGATTCTAACCCCGAAGGACTGAATGGCCTCAGGGTATTTAAATATAGACAACGTGTACACGTACGTAATCTATATTTAAATACTCTGGAATAGACCATACATAGATTTATGAACCAATGCTTTTTTCATCCATATTTACTCCATAGCAAACGTACTAATTTTTATTTTTAGCCTGGTCAGGTTCAACACACTCTACTTTTTAGTCGAGTCCATTTTGGATGGATTACTGTCCAAACTTGTTCCAGTCATATGTTCTTTTCTGACAGTGGCCGGACTTGATTGATTGAAATAAATCTCTGTAAGCTTATAGCTTAATGTATAAAGTAATGAATTAAAAAATTGACTTGTACTTATAAGGGCACAATTTTTTTATGATTTAATTCAGGGATGGAAACCTTGCAAAAGGGAAGAACAATAATCCCTGAATTAAATCTTAAATGAATTTGTGTGCCTCGTCAGTTTTTTGATTTCGTTAAGATTTCGTTAAACACTTAAAGTTGATTCCTATCTATATTTAAAGTAAAATAAATAAAAAATACTCAGCTTTTCAGGATGTTACTGGAATAAAGCGAACGAATCAACGAAAACAGTCAATAGGGACATGCCGATAGAGTGAAATTAGGGACATGCAGATAGAGTGAAATTCTACTCGAGTTTTGGCTTCAAGAAGATTTTGAAGGAAAATTGAAAAAATCAGTGCAGACTGAAGGAAATGTCAATTGTGTTCGACTGTGAATCAAATTTCACTCACTTGGGGAGCCACTAGCATCCCTTGAAGCCAAAACCTGAGTGAATTTCATTCTATCTGCATGTTCCTATTCACTCAAGTTTTGACTTCAAGGGGCGCCAGTGGCTCCCCAAGTGAGTGAAATTTGCTTCACAGTCCAACACAATTGTTATTCCGTTCGATCGGCACTCATTTTCTTATTTTTCCTTCAAAATCTTCTTGAAGTCAAAACTTGAGTGAATTTCACTCTATCGGCATCTCCCTAAATTTAAAAACAGGATTTGAAATACTACTATAGAATTTTGTCGGTCTTCCAAAAAATCCGCGCAGTAATCTAATCCATTTTTTTTCCTTTCAGAATATAGGAAAATTTCCCGTTGTAAAAAAAACTCCGTCTCGCTGTACGTTCCATAAAACTTTGCTTTTCTTCTGTGTATTTGATGGACTGAAGAAATTTGGGAGAGTTTTTTCCACACGATCCACGCTCGCTCCCTCTGCACGACCTTCTTCTGCTCAGGAGCTTCTTCTTCTTCGGCCCTTTTCCAATCAGACTCAAGTGCTTAGAGCTTGTGTGTGCTTGTGCTCGTGGTCTGAATTATTTTTAATTTGTCGGTGTTTCTAACAAATCATCAAAATGGTAAGTAACTTTAATTCAATTAACCTAATCTCTGTGTCAGTATCCATAAGGCCCCTCTCGAGGTCGTCATTTTAGTCTATAGTTTATTTTCCGTATGGTCGCCATTGCCGGGCATATATTTCTGCCGGCTGCGTGCATGCTCTATGCTCGACCTTGAAATCCATACTATCAATTAGGGTCATATGTGTCAAGAATAGGGCACTGAATAATGGTGGAACCGAATGCCGACTAACTGTATGCTCTCCTTGTAGGTTAACTTTACGATCGATGAAATCCGCGCGATGATGGACAAGAAGAAGAACATCCGTAACATGTCTGTCATTGCTCATGTGGATCACGGAAAGTCAACCTTGACCGATTCTTTGGTCTCCAAGGCTGGAATTATCGCTGGAGCTAAGGCTGGTGAGACTCGGTTCACCGATACTCGAAAGGATGAGCAGGAGCGATGCATTACCATCAAGTCAACGTATGCTGAGAATCTGGTCGAATTGTTTGAATCTTTTAACTTTAAATTCACACTTTTTTTTAACTATTAGGGCCATTACTATGTATTTTGAGTTGGAGGAAAGAGATCTGGTTTTTATCACCAACCCAGATCAGCGAGAAAAGGATTCAAAGGGTTTCTTGATCAATTTGATCGATTCTCCTGGACACGTGGATTTCTCTAGTGAGGTTACTGCAGCTCTCCGTGTCACTGACGGAGCTCTCGTTGTTGTTGATTGTGTTTCCGGTAAGTCTCATTACAACAGGTTTTAATTATCATCTGCTTCAGCTATTTAAACCAGTAACCATTTATAGGCGTCTGCGTGCAAACGGAAACTGTCCTTCGTCAGGCTATTGCTGAGCGTATCAAGCCTGTTTTGTTCATGAATAAGATGGATCGTGCCCTTCTGGAATTGCAGTTGGAACAGGAAGATTTGTATCAAACCTTCCAGCGTATTGTTGAAAACGTCAACGTCATCATCGCCACCTACAATGACGATCAAGGTCCAATGGGAGAAATGCGAGTAGATGTGAGCAAGGGTAGCGTTGGTTTCGGATCTGGTCTCCACGGGTGGGCCTTTACTTTGAAACAGTTCTCTGAGATGTATGCTGACAAATTCAAAATCGATGTCAACAAGCTCATGGCACGACTCTGGGGAGAGAACTTCTTCAACTCTAGCACGAAGAAGTGGGCTAAGCAGAAGGAATCCGACAACAAGCGTTCCTTCAACATGTATGTTTTGGACCCTATTTACAAGGTAATCTGGGTTTTAATTTTTAGGTAATTTGAACGGTGATGAGTGTTCTTCACAGACCTGTTCTGATTTTTAAGTGATTGTAATAAGAACGGCCATCTGAGTCCTTCCCTAATTATTGGACTTCAGCTTTCAGCCTCGTTTAGCCTAAAACATTTTATTCCCATCATTTGTAGATATTTGATGCCATCATGAATTTCAAGAAAGAGGAGACCTCAAGTCTTCTTACCAAACTTGGAATTGAATTGAAGCCTGAAGACAAGGATAAGGATGGAAAGCAGCTTTTGAAGGTCGTAATGAGGACTTGGCTTCCAGCTGGAGAAACCCTTCTTCAGATGATTGCCATTCACCTTCCCTCACCTGTCGTTGCCCAACGGTACCGTATGGAAATGTTGTATGAGGGACCCCATGACGATGAAGCTGCTGTTGCCATCAAGGTAAGAATAAAACGCCTGTTTCTTGATTTTTGGTTCTAATTTCGATGATGAGTGTTCTTTCACAGACCTGTTCTGATTTTTAAGTGATTGTAATAAGAACGGCCATCTGAGTCAAGCTAATAGAAAAAAAAAGTTTTTTTTTTTCA
>JABASM010001169.1:0-15950 GCA_019776545.1 Brachystomella parvula | reverse complement strand
ACTTTTTACATGTCGTTTGCAACTTTTTACATGGCGTTTGCAACTTTGTCCTTCGCAACTTTTTCCTTTGCAACTTTGGTCGTTTGCAACTTTGTACTTTGCAACTTTTGACGGATACCACTCAATCTGGTAGAAGTTAAATTTTTGAAACTTTTTAGTTTTTGAACTTGGAAGTTCTTCCAGCCCTCTACTTCTTTTGAAGTTGGTTGGATTAAGAAATCTGATTTGTGGATTTTCCTTTAGCTTCAGTAGACAAGATGAAAGGAAAAAATTTGCTGATGAGAATCTACAGATTCCAAACTTTTCTTTACAGGTGGTTTTACCTGACTTGGCCGTACTGCGGTTTGGAGTCTACGATGAAAATGGGAAACTTTTAGGGCAAAGAATCTTACCGCTGGACGGGTTACAAGGGGGCTACCGCCATATTTCACTCCGAACTGAAGCTAACTTTCCAATGTCCCTACCTATGCTCTTTTGTAACATTGAGCTTAAAATTTATGTCCCTGATGGATTCGGTGGTAAGTAACACCTTCCCACAACTTTCTCTTTTCTTCATTTTCTAACGTTTGTAGTACGGCAACGTATTAGCAATGAAAGAGTTTTTGACACTTTCTCCTTTAAGAAAAGAGCTCTCACAGAATCCGAATGGGTTGATTTAGATTTCATGGATGCGCTTTCGGACCCAAGGGCCTTTCTATCCGCTCAGGATAAAAGAGCTCAGCAGATGAAGGCAATGGGAATTGAGGAGTCAGATATTTCTACGAATCCCCAGACAGGGAACTCTCTTTCAAATGGACTTGGAAGTTCCCTCAGTGGGGCTGCTGGAGCCAAAGCTGCTGCTGGAGTTCGATTCGAGGAAGCTAAAGGTATGCTATTTTGACCCATCACTATTGGCAAGCTAATACCTAAACTTAAAGAAAAATTAAGGCTAGAATTCTGCAAAAAGCGTCGGGGATGAAACTGTTATTTTCGAACTGGGTCTCATGCTTTGAGTCTGGGAAAGAAAGTTGTTTTTATCTCGCTCATTTATTGTACAACAGCCGCTAGGATATGCTAATGCCCAAATTATTGACATATATATTTGGAAACGTCAATCTAAATCCATGCATTTTTTAGGAAGATAAAGTTTCATGGATATAGTTTTTTATTACGTGAGAAATTTCTTTTGGCTTTGAACATTGTTTTTCTATGTACTGCTGATAACTTTTTATATTATCCTTCACTTAAAAGCAAGAGTTTCAAATTTTTTATAGTAATTGGCCTACTTTTATTTTTCTAGTTGTATGAAAATGGGGCGCTTTGATTTTCTCGGATTTCGACATTAAGCTGTTGGAATTTGTATTAGAGATAATGGTGGCGGGTGTGGAGTTGAGAAGTCAGTGATAAAAGTACTAGGAGAAAGTAATACTTGTTTTCCTTTCTTCTGGCTTACCAGTGGCAGAATGGAAAAACTCTGTCGTTGATGAATAGGTTGAAAGAAAGTGTAGTCGGATGTGTTGTTGGAAGTTATCGAATGGAAAAAAGGCAGGAAAGAACAAGAATTTATTGGCAAAGTGAAATGTGATGATAACTTTCACTTTACTCACTCCATTTCCTTTGATCACAGTTTAGCGCCCTCTCCGAGAGTTTTTTTTTCTCGAAGTCATTTTTCAACTACAGGGATGTGGGTTCGATTTTACCCGATTTCATATTTTGTTTAAATTTTTTGTGTGCTCAACATGATGGCCACGCTTCTCCTTGACAAGCCCGAGTCTTCTCGTTTCCAGCCTTTGATGACCCGGTTGACCTCCTCAAGAGATATTGCGTTCCACTCAGAATTCAGAATTTTCCAAACACCTTTCAGACTTTTGACTCTCCTGTCATGAAGGCATTGCTTGAGAAGTTCGAATCCATAAAAGTTCGTCGGACGGCTATCAGGACTTTTCACAGAAATGTCGGAGCTGAGACTGATGGTGATTCCAGTTCTGACTTTAAAATCCGATGCGTACTTGGCAGCTTTCCGTTATGTGTGCGAAAAAGCTACGTTATGGTGTATGAAAACTTTCTCGAGCTCACCAACATTAAGGTGACTTCCACCTCCAGAATCGGTGTCAGCACATCATGGATACAGATGTATGAGTTAAACTTTGCTTTTGGAGGAATTTTAACCAACTGAAGGGTCCCGCGACCGCTGAAGAGGAAAGGGCGAGGGATCATGAGCGATTTTTAGCCGGGTTTAAGTTAACTCAATTCAGCATCCGGAGCAACATAATTTTTCCAGAGGCCAATGACGTCTGTTTTGGGGTCGCTTAGGTGGGGTAGTTGCGATTTGGTGCGTGGAAGTAAAAATGTGGATAAGAGAGGATACAGGGTGTCTAAAACTAATTTCCTCAGTGAAAGTTTTTCACTTTTTTGAAATTCATTTAATCAATATTTCCAGAAAATTTTTTAAACAATTTAACTTCAATTAATTTAGCTTAAACCGTAGCGCATCGATCGCTGAAGTCTCGCTGAAGTCGTCCTGCAAAAACCAAATCAGAAATATCGGTTTTTTGAATTTAAAAAAAAGTGAAAAACTTTTACTGAGGAAATTAATTTTAGACACTCTCAAGAGGTAACAGTAAGGGGTGACCAGCGAATTTTAAGTCCAAGTTAGGTTTAATCGACTCAGCACCATATGAGTTGAGAGAAAAGCGGGGGCAAGTAACTATAACCACCCTGCATATTTTTTTCTAGCTGCCGATGGCGCCTGTGGTGGGAACGGTTAGGTGGGGCATTTGCTGGTGAATGAAGTGATGATGATGTTTTATGGTGAGAGAAAAAGACGCTTCTTTTTTTTTCAAATCCCCATTTCCATGCACCAAGCAGCAATTGCCCCACGTAACCGCTCCCACCACAGGCGCCATCGGCAGCTAGAAAAATTACATCTTGCTTTGGATGGGGTGCTGAGTTGAATAAACCTAAACTCGACTTAGAATTCGCTGGACACCCCTTACTGTTCCCTCTTCAGTGGATGATGATGATGATTCTGGCATTTCCACCTCGAAAGAAAACAGACGCTTCTCTGTTCTGATATCCACATTTCCCTTCCAAACAGCAACTGTCCCACCTAAACGCTCCGACTACAGAAGCCATTATTGGCCTCTGGAAAAATTATTACGTTACTCCGGATGCTGTGCTGAATTGAATAAATCTACTAATCTCATGACCCCTCGCTCTTTTCCTTGAGAGCTCCCACAAATCTCCTGCGAATACTTTCCCGTTTTCTTCTTCACGAAATCAGGTGGCGGTTTAGGACTAAAGGACTTAGGTGACAGCGGTTTTAGTTACTTTCAAGTTCGGATAAGATCGAACCTCAACCCCTGAAAACTGTTTCACGATTCCCCAGTATTGATTTAATTTCCGGCTGAGTGAGCTAGAATTATTATGCTTTCCTAGTCATATATTACCCTGCTGATTTATTTCCTGTGTGTAAGGGTAGGAACCAAAAATGAATCCACCTCTCTAAAACTCCGTGGGTTCTCAATGAGGATGACCCCGGGTTTACTCATTAATTTACCAAAGAAACCTAACGCTAAATCTATACCCTAAATAATAACTGAAATGAAAGCCGAGCACTATCCCAGCGATCAAGTTGTCGCATGGCAAACCCGGATCGCTGAGGCAAGTGCAATCACTAAAATCTGATCCTATCACAGGACAAGGCTCACTCAGAGAGATTAGGAGACTCTAGGAAAACGGTGACGAGGAAAATAATCTCTTTTTGATTTTGCGGCCTGAAGCAACTTGAGTTACCGTAAATTTCCAAATAGTACCCGTTCCCAAATAGTACCCGGGGTACGTTAGGCTAAGCCTAAGCCATAACACACATAATGGACGTTATGAATAAAAATAGTATGAACAAAAATAGTATGGATAGAAATAGTGGCCGGTCCCAAATAGTACCCGGGGTTGAAAGTCAAGCGAATGAATAGTACCCGGGGGTAATATTTGGAAATTTCGAGTACTCAGTTACGCTATTATAGTAGAATTAACAATAATAAAAGAGGGTGTCCGGGCCGGTGAGTGCTGGCGTTTTTTCATGCTGACATTTTTTTTGTTGGTGTTTTGGTGTTGATGTTTTTGTATGTTGGTGTTTTTAGTGTTGATGTTCTGTCGGTCAACCGTCCGGGCCGGCCGGCCGCCCGTGAAGCCAGCAGTTTTTTCACTTAACAGCAGTTTTTGCACTTAACGGCAGTTTTTGCAGTTAACAGTAGTACTCTAAACATCTAAAGGTAATTAAATCCATTTATAGGAGAGCAAGAAAAAGAAAGTTGGGTAAAGATATTACGTCGCCTTAAACTTGCCCGTGCTTGCACGGGCCGAATAGCTAGTTCTATTATAATCTGAATCAAGTATAAGAGGGCTCGCTCTCATGTTCTCGAGGTATAGGTTAGGAGAAAGTGCTAAGATAACCATCTAAAAAGGGAATTTTTGTTTACGTATTTTTAGAGGACCTCAAATTCGATGTGATTACTGTGGAGACACTGCGTTTGGAGAAAGCTTTTTTGAAGTCGACGAAGAAGCAGCAGAAGGAAATAGAGCTCATGCGAAAGAGGCAGCTCAAAGAACGCCTTCTCATTCAAAAGACTCAATGTCTGGCCATCGAGAAACTCATCAAAGGAAAACAGTAAGCTTCCGTTTACTTTCTCTACTTAAAAGTTTCATCGCGGTGGTGGCAGTGTTGAAATTTTCTCCTAATTTCTTCCTTGGCGTCGTTTACCCTGAGCCCCTCTTACCGCATAGTAGAACTGAATGTCACTTGCTGGTTGGCTCTTCAAGATCCTTAACCCAAAGAGCTTTGTGGTAGATGTCGGAAGCCCCATCCTTCTCTCATGCCTCTTTATTGCTAAGTGGGTTTAGATGAGTGGGATAAGAACCATCAAAAATGGAAACTTCTATCTATCACAATGAGAGCAGAGGCAAAGAGAAGAGAAACTGAAATAAAATTACCAGAAAAGCATTAGCGAAGGGACGCTAGCTCGAGTAAACTGGAAATTCGACTATAAGCTCAGTTGTCAATGTAGAATCGAACAGTGAACGTCATGTTTCCAAGTTCGAATCGACTTGACCTTTATTATTCTGATAGCAAAACTCTCACTCGACCTTCTTGACCTAAAGTTCTGCAGGACGCTAAAGTTGAATTACTGTCAAAAACCTCTAGAGGACATATTTTCGGTCAAAAAAGTCAACTGTGCTACTATGTTTTTAGAATAAGGAGGTTATGCCCTTTGGATCGGCTAGGTCAGGTGACTGACTTTTGATGAGCTACAAAGATCAAAGCAATTTGAATCTGGAAAGATCTTTACTGTTGGATTCTACATAAAAACTGAGATTATATACAAAGCAGTTTATTCGGGCCAGGCCGCTTCGCTGCTGCTTTCTTGGTAAGGTCCTTTTCCGAGTCCGTTCGCCCAGCTCCTTAGAATTTGCCACGCAATGGAATGGAGTCAGGATTTAAGCCGACACTGGAGACTAGACTACGACAGAAAAAAAATGCTGCCCTACTTTCTCCTGTTCTCTTTGCCTTTCTCTCTTGAGTCAACAAAGGAGAAATTCCCTGGAATTAAGTTACAAAAAATTTTATTATTATTATTTTTTTGCTGACTCGTATGGTACTTTTTTTTAGTCTAGGTCCCGAATTTTTTTTTTTGCTGAATATGCCGTTAATAACCGGACCGTTACAAGCTTATAATTTTCTGCGTGCAAAATAACTGACTGAACTGAGATAGACGGATAGACAGAGATGAGATAAAGCCATTTCTCAGCAGTAGTAAACATCAGTCCTGCGTCATTAGATGCTTGGAAGTTTAAGAAACCTTCGTAGTAAAAACGTTAACATCCGACTCGGCATAATCAGATTATTTAATTTCAAGGCCAGACGAAGCAGCCGTGGATCCTAATATCCGATGCCTTGTCGTTGAGCAAACTAAACAATGGACCGAGCTAATGGAGAGACACCGGAAAGAGGAGTGGGATACCCTCAAGTCCCATTTGCAGGCACAGGAAGACATATTGAAAAAGCTAATGGAGACCGCTCATGCCTCTCAGCTCAAGCTACTTGAGGCTAAGCATGAAAGGTTGGCATTTGGGCCACTCAAAGCTTTTAAAGGATAAGGCTGGTTACAAATCGTCTCAAGCTTGCTCGTTGGCTTCGTCTGAAACTTGGTTAGTCAAGTAGCAATGGCCCATTGCTCCAAATTTTATATTCTTCCGAAGCGGGGCACTCACATTAGTGACCTCCAGGCGTAACTAAAGGTCAATTAACTGACCTCATGAAATCAAACAAGAAACGCTTAATCAGTTCCATGAAGTCAGATGATTGACCTCTAGTGACCCTTGGATGTTACTGATGTGATTCGGGCCAATAGAAAAGTTGAAGCAATGGGCCAGTACTGTCTGGTCAAAGTTTTAGGGTAATCCAACGGGCGAGCTCGGGCCGCATTATGACTTGCCTGTCTCCTTTGTTTAATCTAAGAATATATTTTAGAGCTTTTAACTTTTTTGGGTATTGACAGGGAAAGTAAAGAAATGAGAGCTAAACAAGCTAAGCTCTCAGTGGAAACTGCCAAAGAGGTCACAAATGATAAAACCCTTCGAAACAAAGCTGAAAAGGAGAGGCGTCTTCGAGAAAAGCATCAGAATAACACTAAAAAGTTCATGGAGCAGCGGAAGGTGACGGCAATGAAACAGGAGAAAGAAAAGGAAAAGTTGAAGAAACTACACGAAAAGCAAATGGAGGACTTGACTCGGGATATTCATAATGTAAGAAATATGGAAAACAATGGGGAGTCGTATGTTTTGCTCATAACTTTATGACTTTCTTTTAGGCAATTGAAGTTTACAAAAATGATGAGATCGAGTACTCACTGTCACCAAAAACTGAGTGCTTCGTGTGAATCATGGGAAGGCCAGGACTACTGCTGGCTTCGAAAATTCCATACACGCAATCATACTAGTTAGGTGGAAGTTGTGGATCCTCCTATTATTATTATGACTATCGTCTGACATTCTTGAATTTCGGAATTCCATTTTAAATTCTAAGATGAATTTCTATCAAAATTATTATGGAAACGGAAAAAAATTGGGTGCTAATTCCACAATGTCAGGAGTATTGTTAGCATTTAAATTTTCTAGTAATTTTATTTTGAAGTCATTTTATTGAAACTATTGTGATCGAAGAAGTGGAGAAGAACTATCAAAGCTAGTTGAATCTGATTTGTCGTTAAAATTTTTGAGTGATATCTTTCTAACTTTCTCCAGCATTATTATATTGCACTCTTTATACATAGTATTGTAACTGCACTATTTTAAAACGGAAATGGGCTCAATTTATAACCGTTGGGCCTTTATCTTCGCCAAGAAGCAGGAAATTCTATATGCAAAATTTATTTAGCTTTAAAAGTACTAGAGTGGCAAAAATATGTTGTCCCTACATTTCACAGGTTTTAAAGTTTACTAACTCGTGTCCAATCGATTCTTTGCCAAAACACAGAAGAAAATGAGCCATCCTAAATTTGTCAAAATTCTAATCTTGCCTAGAAAGAGTAAGAAGTATCTGATCATACTTAAGGTTACTATGAAAATGTTACAAAGACAGGAAAGGTGCCAAAATTGTTGTGAGTGGGTAATCAACGGCAATTTATTCGTCAGTCTAAACTTTTTTGTTTATTTCATCGTTTTCTAATTACAATTTCTTATACAATTCATTCTTGATAGAATTGTCGGTTGCCCTATTTCAAAATCCTCCAATATTTTCTGCCTAATTTCTGTCATCTTAGGAATTTAAGGCATTATTATTTATTTATTACTCTGAAGTCGTTTCATCCGTTGAATTCTACGGTCCAAATCTTCATCATTAAATGTGACTGACCAGGGTAGTAGGGAAGAGCGTTTGACGATTATTTATGAGAGAATTTAATGTCCAATTTAACGAATGTGTCAAAAACAGGAATAAAAACAAGATTTCGGGATGCATTATCCGTTAGCAAAAGTTTGCAAATGCATTTGAGGAACAGTCGGTTCCACGTGCAAAGTGAATTACACGTTAATTAAATTATTTTTTCTTACGTATGATTATCGTATCTAGGAAACCCGCAAGTTGTGTTATAGCACTCGACGCTTAGCAAGATACAAAAATGTAAAAATGGATCTGCTGTTTTAAGCACACCACTTTCACGGTAAGAATAAAAATTATGGCCGCCGAGAAAGCAAGATTTACTTTCTCATTCAAGCATTTTTTCTTCCTTTAGTAATAGCTCGAGTGAAAATTTAAAATATTCACTTCACATACCATATTTAGGGAATCATAGAAAAAGGCTAATTAATTTATATAACTCTGGATTTTTTAAAAATTAAAGTTAAGTACTAATACTATAGTACGGAATACTGTCAGTTTTTGTGATATGATTTTTATAATATGCTGGTATACACAATTGGTTCGGGTTATTTTTAGACCTATCATGGACGGAGTCGGAACACGATACATAAAATTTAAATGCAGTTGTATTCTAATCTAATCTTTGCTCAACCTAAGCAAAGTAATTTCAAGTAATTTCGATTTCTCGAAACTAGGGATGAGGCAATGAGGTCATGGAACGGTTTAAGTTTTGCATAAGTGGCACCAAGACGGACGGAGGCCCTGCTTCGCGCAGGAATGGGTGCTGGAGGAGCTCAGCCGCCGTAACACGTTGGCTAGGGTCTCTTACCAGCATTCGATCCAGAAAATTGTGTAGCTTCGTTGATACCTAGAATAATAAGTTAACTGGATTAAATTTAAGCCTCTGGGGAGAACCCATAGTAAATCCAGAGCAGCAGTAAAACCAAAGAATTCTTACAGAAGTTTGTACGAGACTCATTTAGCTTTCCGACTAACAAAACAGTAAATGAAGGAGGAAGAAACAAAAGGGAGACTTAGGCTTACCTTGTGAGTATTTTTTAATTTGGGTGGAGGCATATCACGAATCCTTCGCATGGCTTGAAGCGGGGGCTCATTGAAAAATGGGGGCTCACCATCCACCATTTCAATTACCATTATGCCCATTGACCAAATATCAACTTCCGGTCCGTAGGGCAGGCGAGAGATTACTTCCGGTGACATCCAGTACGGCGTCTAAATCACGTGTAGTAGGACAATCATCAATGAGACAATTTTTGCTTTTTGCGGAAATCATAATTTGTTACACTCACCCCGACCAATGATTTTCGCTTTGGCAGTTCAAGACTAACTTGTGCGCAGAATCCAAAGTCTGAAAGCTTTACCTACAATGAAAACAGGAATAAATAAATGTGGGGAAGCCATGAGCGTGAAATTTCCTATACTATGCCTAACAAAGGGATGAATAGGATTTATAGAATTAGGTAATTAGACAGGTGTAGTAGGTAAATTACAAAGGACAAAAGGTATTAATTGACTCACTCTCCCATCGGCAGCTAATAGAATGGAATCACTCTTGATATCCCTGTGAATGACACCCTGTGAATGGAGATAGGTTAGGGCTTTGAGGCATTGACGGCAAACTGTAGCAATCTGCTCCTCATCCATTCTAGCGTGGGTAACGATATCCGTTAGCGCCCCACCCTCTAAATATTCCATAACTACCCAGAGCTCATCCTCCACCAGATAACTGTCATACATTTCCACAATGTTTGGATGATGGTAGTCCCGCATGATTACAACCTGGAATTAATAATCCAAAATTAATATCAGAAAGGAATGGATATAAAACATTTTTTTTCACTCACTTCATTGAACAGAAGTTCTCTTCTTTGCTGTTTTCGTAAATCCATTTTCTTCACGGCTACTTGTCTCTTTGTTGCTTTATCAGTTGCAATACAGACAATCCCAGTTGAACCTTCCCCAATTTTAATAAAATTTTCCAAGTTGTCCCTTGGATCTCCAGGACCGACGACCATTTGCAATGCGGCACGAAACTGTAATGAGCGAAAAAAAATATAAAGAAAAGTTTTTAATTGACATTAAGTTCGGCAACCTCACCTGCTCATGGGTGAGGCGATGCTGTTCAGGCTGCTGGTGCTGAGACTGTGAAGACGGAGAATGCTTTGGTGGGAGCGGATGGTGGGATGATGGTGAGGGGGGTGGTAACTTTGCCGGTTGCTTGGAATTTTGATTATGATCCGTTGATGTCCCTGCTGTTCCTGGTGGGAATGGAGGGGAGTGCTTGACTAAGGGTGGTGGTGGACCATGGTACTGCTCGTGACTCCGTGGAGAATTGCTGAAGTGATGGCTACTTGACGGTTTGCTACCTGGAATGAGATTTATGCTCTGTACTGGTGATGGCTGACTACTTCTACTTGTTCCAGCGCTCCCAGCACTACTGCTCACTGATGTTTGTGGAGTGGAGGGGCTGGGTTGTGGAGGTCGAGCAAAAGTTGAATGAGAATGCTGCTGCTGCTGAGGTGACAAAACTGAAGCATGGGAATGAGAACTATGATATTGGTGCAAGGATCCTGGGAAACTAGTGCTGGTAGACATGATTGTAGCAGGAGGCTTAGGGGAGTTGTGGGGTCCCCATTGCTGCCCATTGTGTTGGCTACTTCCAGAACCATTCCACTGAGAGTGAGGAGAAGCCATTCCATTAGATGTCGTAGACGGTGATGGAATAGAAGTTAGACGTTGTGACCCAGCAGACCCGTTCGGAGGATGGCCTTGAGGATTCGTTGCATTCTGGAGGTAGGAGGAGTCCTGAGAACCATTGGCTCCACCTGGATAAGCCAACTGAGAAAGTTGACCGTGTGAATGGGCTGACGGTGAGGACATTCGTTGCACCGGGAGTATCGATGATTGAGACGGAGGGAGCCTCCTCTCCTTCTGTAAAATAAGTAGAGATTAATATTTGTGATTCACTTCGTAATTAGTTTTTATTACATCAATTGGATGGAAATGATCTGATTGGGAGTGAGGAAAGCTTCCTGACGGAGATCCCATGCCACGAGCTGAAAATCTCGCAGACATCCTAGCTATTGCAGCAGGGGTGGGTTCTTCTTCAGGGACAGTGGGTGGAAGGTTTGTCCGGAAGTTATCTCTCCTTAGCCTTGGAGGGCTGGAAGACCGAAGGGAATTTGACCTTGCGACGCTTGATGATTTTGGCAATCCTCCAATCCCTCCATTTATATCGGGTGATGCGCTGAGGGATGCCCTGGATTCCCCTCGAACTACAGTCTGGAAAAAGATGAAAGCAAAAGTAAGTATAATGGCGTTAGGGGAATATATAACTGGAACTAACCTTTAAATCAAGAATTTCCGTTTGCGTAATCTCGGAGGGGTCGACGAGAGGTAAAGGTCGATTCGTACTTTTGAGGATCTGATTGTTGCCAACAACAGAAGCCCATTGTGGCGGAAGTCCAATGAACTTCCCTTCTTTTTTGTCATAGCCAGTGTGAACCCGATGCTCAAAATTCATCGGTTGACCAATGACAACTTTTTTCTTCTTTTTGTTGAACATGTTTTTATTTTCTCTATTGTCCATTTGGAAAGTAGGGACACTGAAATTTCTTCAGTGCTTAAGATTCATAAAACTGAGGTTGAATTCTGGGCAAAATTTTTCTTACACTTACACGACGCGATTATTCATTGTCGAATAAAAATAACTTGGGTCTCAGGTACTCCTGATTCATATTTAAGCTGATTAATTCTTAGAGCGTCTCACTACTTCCAGTGAAAATCGAGAACTTTGACCAAAAAATAACTTACTTTAATCTTGTCAAAATTTTGACACACATTAGAAGGAAGCGACGCTTTCTGATTTTTCACTCTGATATCTGATTCCGTCGTAAAATTAGTAGTCCTCTGAGGGAAATTTTCGCTTCCAAAATTTTTGTAAAGCTCTGACTCTGACTATTCCAATAAAACTTTCCAAATTGAATTTTTGCAAGAATTTGTAGAGAAAGTCTGATCCTGCCTGTCAGTCAGTCTTCATGTGAAAATGAAGAAGGCGTTTCCCCTATAGAAACACAAAACACACAACAAATCCTTAGTGTCTTATCAGTGAAAAAGTACAAACACTGTGTGACCGATTTAACAAAAGGTTATCCAAATGTTGACATAGCGTTGAGATACACTTCCTTACTCTGACACTAGTAACAATGGAAATGATTCCAGGAATCAATGGGATTAACAGCAACAAGAAAATTACAACATATTACGGAATAGCCAGAATAAATTGTGCACGAACTCAAGGTTCCCCAATTCACGCTCTTTTGGCAACTTGCAATTTCTACCCTATTTAATAATGCACAACTGAATCTTTGAGACGGAAATCCACCTTCCAGCAGAATAAAATCTCTGATTGCTGATGCCAAATGTTTTGTATTGGAGCTTCAGAAATGTATTTTGGGGATACGGTTCTTTGGGAAATGAGTACTATTATATGTCCGATGTCGAAATTCAACAACCCAAACCCTACCATTCTCAAATTCTACCCCGAAGAAAATCATCAAGTTATACGGGCCGGGCATGGGGAATTTTTTTTTGTTCAGTATACTTTTCATAGTAACTTCTGGTGGTTCCTCTGAAGGTAGACCCCAAGCCAGCCTTGATTGTAAAATTGCTAAGACGTGATTGCAGGTAAGGAAACGGTGGACAGGTGAGGAGGTGCAGAAGATTGGAAGATAAAGGTATATATATATAGAACAAGCAAGGGAATTGGAGGCGTTTGTCTTCTCCTCTAAGGTGGACGATCCCTCCAGAGTCAGTTTTTATGAGGGATTCCATTGATATAACTTTCTCACTCCGGATTTAGGTTCGACCACATAATGTATAATGCTTCCACTTATAACCCAACACCAATTCTGCATGATTCTCAATAAACCTTAGACAGCACAATCTTTAGAAGGAGGGGTAGAAGTAGCAGACCCACCCCCGACATCCTCAGAATGAATCCAAAAATCTGAAAAAGTGCACCCCAGAATTGTAACCGACAAAAGAAAAGGTAAGTCGAAGATCTGTACAGTCAAGGGTTTATAATATAGTATTCTGTATCGAGGGGAACCACTTTTCGGTAAGTGGTCTCGGGAAAGTTGGCCTAAAGTGGAAAGGGTGCTTTTCCAAGTCACCCCTCCGTCTCCTCCTCCTGCCAGAAGCAGAAAGTTAACGGATGTCGCAGGAGGCTCCGGGTATTAAATTAAGATCACTTTTGTATTCAATTCACCCCTCCGTATTTTCCTGTCATGATGACACGATAAGCAGGTAGATCCTGGTGGACTGTGAATTTGACTTCATGAAAACTATTATAACTCCTCTGACGCTTTGATGCTCCTTAGTCCTAGGTCCTTAAAAAATGAAATTCGATTCTTCAAGTTTCAGTTTCATCCTGACTTGTCCGTCAATCGGTTTCATTTGACAAAGCTGAAATATTTTTTTTATCAAAAGCTATGGGCCATGCGGGGATCACGGTGAGGTAGTAACAAACATGCAGGACTGGATTCACAGAAAAGAATTGACAGAATGGGGGAAGAGAAAGCAGCGGAAGCGTCCACAGAGGGAAAAGTAAAAACATCTCAATTTCATTCTGAATTCGAAATGAAAGAGTCTCTCTTAATCTCTCACCAATAGCAAGGTATGACGAAAGTCGAACTCTACCTAACTATAGGTAACTGAAATGGTAATTATAGATAATAATGTACACTAATGAAATGATGAAGCAAAAAACTAAGTAAACAATTAGAAAATTGATCATTGCTTTCTCTGTTCCAGTTCTGGATAGTTGTTCTTTGAACAAAATCTGGAAAGTGTGTTCGGTAATTTCCTTGCCATAAATGCCCATAGGAAAATTCCATTCACGGAAAATTCACTTCACGGAAAACTCCTTCCCGAAAATTCCCCTCCGCAAAAATCTCTTTCCGGAGCTCCCCTCTGATATAAACCGTAGACTTCAACATAACTTCAATTTATCCAAGAGATTAAAATATACCCAGTTTACAGTTGAATCTGTTATTTTCCGTATTTCAAAGTAATCTTTTTTGAAGCATGAGTGATTTGGAAATTGTAGCTGTCAGATTTCGTAACCGACATTGTTTGGAATTGGTGGTGACAAGAGGCATGCAATCTCCGAAGGGGATACTTAATTTTTTTTCAAATGCGAAGGTAAATTCTTCAGCTCTAAGGAAAACTTGGGAGAAGGATGGCCTAGGACTTCAGAATAATTACAGTTCCCGATTGCGAAAGCAAGAGGAATTTCTACTCCAGCAGATTTTAATCAGAAGGCGTCCCAAGCGGATCTGGAGAACAGCTTGAGTCGAGCAGGTACGCTGGACACTTCCTCAACCTGAGATGATGCTGTTACCCCTGCCTAGCGTAAAATTTAGCCACAATACCAATATGATCGACTCTTTGCGAGAAAATTAAGATATAAAACATTTAGACCGCATTTATGGTTGAATCCTTTTCAATTCCACACCCATTAGTTGAATTATGTCCGAGTTTAGAATCCCTAAAATCAGCCCTGGAGAATAATTGTCAAACGCCTCAATTGTTTTTTTTTGGGTTTGAAAAAAGTAGTCCCTATTTTGGACTTTTCGTTCGCTGCCTTTCCGGTAAGTCAGAAATGAATGGAGGTCGTCGATTTTGTCATTTTGAGTATGAGTAATAATAATTATCGGAGAATGAGTAGGGAGTCCATAGGCTTAAATCCAACAATCTATGTCCAATACGAAGCAGTATGTGCTAAGAATCAGTAATTCGAAGTTCTCAAGAAGAGTACCATAAGCTGGAATTCGGGAGTAATAGAAATTCGAATCATTAAAAAGAGTTCTTTCAAGGTTCAAGCACTGAATAATTCCAGACTCGATCCGAGGAAATCGTGCATGTTGCAGTCGACCTGTTCAATGGTGAGAGGCGAAGAGCAGTGGTTTTTTGGGGCTTGATAGCTAGTTAGTTATAAACCAACTGCGATTTTTTTTCCAAATTAGCAAAAAAAATCCAGGTTTGGTTTTCATGGAACCTGTTCAATCGTTGTTCACAAGTTTGTTTGTTTAGAAATTCCAAGAATTTCTCGCTCTCTTCTCCGATTGGCTCTTTGACCTCCTCCACCTCTTCCCGAATTTATAAAGCCTAACCGCAAAGTTTAACGGGTCAGTTCTAATCTTCTTCTTCAGCTATTTGGAATATTGGAAGTGGTTCTCCAAATTCTTTCTCTGTGTTTTGCCGTAAGTCCTCTCACTAAGTTTTCCGCTGAGTTTCACCAGGTGGTGACCAACTTAAGTTGGAAGAGGCTGTATTGGAAAGGATTCCTTCATTTCACTTCTTATCCCAGTTAACACAGTTAAGCAGTACTGTGGTTTTGTTCCAGGTTGAAGACCAGCTAACGACTGTATAACCCGCAGAAAATGGGCCAGTGCTGTCCAAAGAAGAAGGCACCCGCTGCCAATCCTGATGAGAATATGGAAGCAGGAGGAGGTGAGCTTTGTTGTACCTGCTGACCTTCACTTTTGCCTGGTTTACTAGGGTTTGAGGGCTAAAATTGTCGCTGCTCTAGAAACACTGCATCCCGGAATTTTCCTAATCACAAATTACTTATGCAAATATTGTAGTGGGTATGATTTGCGTTGCAGCTTTCACCCTTTATACAACACAACAAATCATACCACTTAAATATTTGCTTACGCAATTTGTGAACAACGCCGGAGAATTCCGAAAATAGCAGCCGTTATAACCTTCCAACTATGATGCTTCGAATTGTGAATTATTTTAGTACACTTCTAATTAAAATCTTCAATCCTTTCATCCACCCTCAGTAGTACTGGTCTTTCGTGGTAACTAATCTGATTCCTTTTTTCAGGTGGTATGGATGGCCAGAGTGTGAACACTGCTGCGGCAGAGAGCCAAGGCGGGGCTGAAGGTGCCGGCGGAGCAGGCGGCGCTGGTGGCAACTAACGGCCGCCTGAGTCATCCTCACTCCTATTTCTAACAACGA
>JABASM010001168.1:0-15954 GCA_019776545.1 Brachystomella parvula | reverse complement strand
CTGGTTGCAGCACATAACACACTACTAGGTATAGTCTTTCATCCTATGTGTTTAGTTTCCTATTCGGAGACGGAGCTGGGCGGAGATCGTCGTTGAAAGTCCTCCCCATGCCCGCCTGGGCTAATTCTAATTTTCAAGTCTAAATAACAATGGGTTGTCGTACGCCAAAAAAATTGAAATTTTGCACAAAAGTCCTGTACTATTAAAGGTACTTAAAAATGCAAAAAACTCATTTTCCCTAAATCCTATTTTTTGAAATTTTTGGGCTAGGCCGTGCCATAGTGCGGTGCAATCGCTTTATCTAGTCTAATCAAATAAATCGTAAGATAACAATTAAGAGCACGAAAAACGGAGGTCCCGAATCTTTTATGGACTTATAATTTGCTATCGCGGAGGAGCTTCCGGAAATGAATCATTTAATTTGAAAAAAAGGAAAGAAAGGAGAAACCCGGATGCAACAGGCACTCCCCTTCTTCCACTTTTTCTACGTAAAAATAAAAACCTAGCTTCATTGCTTCTTTGCTGCTTCCTCCAAGCCAAGCCAGGGCTAATAAAAATTCGACAAGAAAAAATCGAATCAGAGAAGAGCCAAAAAAAACCCTTCATTCATCTGCTTCATTGTTTTCATCAAGCAACCGTCTTTTCATATAATAAAATCCCAATTCCCTAAAAAAGTCGATGATTCCTGCGTGGTAAAAAAGCAAGCAAGCACTTCAGCTTCTCTTCTGCTCTTATTACGGAACCTTCACACTCTAACGTTATCGATAAACGGACTTTTCAGCACCCAACCACGCCTGCGTGTAACCTAGTTATGCGAAGCTGAACCACCCACAACCCCAAAAACTAACGTTGTATGAAGTATACGAAAACAAAAAATTAATTCGATTTCTGACACATTATGTTATGTTTAACTTTCGTTCACATTAACAACAGGTAAAGTAAGACACTCCCCACAATCAAGGTTCTCAATTTCGTTGCGGCGGGCGCTACCCGTTAAAGCAACCGAAAAAAAGCGCAACCGCTAGAGCAACTGGTAGCTTTTTTCAGGGAAAAGGGGTGCAACCTAGCGGCTTTTCTTAACGAGAAGGTGCAACCTAGCGGCTTTCTTGACGAGAAGGCACTACCGGATTCCCGTTAGCGCAAATGAATAGTTGCTTCAGCTGCAAGTTGCACCCAAGAACAATGCCACAGTCTCCATCATTTGCTCCTATGCGAATAGTGCGAGGGTATGAGGTGCGCTGCAAACCCCACCCACTACGTTCCCTGATTTTAACGCAATTGAGTATCATAACGTTATTTTTGATCCGCCTCACACACCTTTAGCTTGTTAATAGTTGCGTTACGGAAACCCAGTTGGACCCACCCACCCGAGCATAACGTTAGTTTGTGGAGGCTTTCTTTAAGACTTGTCAAGGTCTATTTATTAGGTGCGTGGTGCTGACTACGGCAGAATAATCTCATCCTTAAACTGGAAGAACTGCAAAGATCTGCGCACTCCGAACCCTTGCAAAAAAGTCAATAGCAAATCATCAAAATAAAAAAAGGCACAACAGGCAAGGAAAAAGGCGGTGCTTACCAGTTTTACGTGTGCTGCGTTCTGTTGTGACCAAGCCAAGAAGGTGAGGAGAACAACGACGAATATTTTCGTGGCTCAAAGGAAAATAACCAGATCAGAAAAATTGAATTTTGTCTTCGCTAATCTAATTGTAAATCCCAAGACTTCGTCAATTCATTACTCATCATCAGCTCAGTCGAAGAAAAGTTGGGGAAGTGCTAACAACGATACTCATTTGAGAAGATACTCATTTCCAATTATCTCAATTAAAATCAATAATATGGGTCTCGTCGGTGGAGTACGGACAGTTGGGTTCATATCAATTGTAAGTTACTTGTTCTAGATCCAACATATAATTAAGTTAACGGTATTTATGTAATAGAATGAGTATCGGAATTACGGTATGTTTTTAGCGAATGAACGGACACGACTGGTTAAGCTTAAGCAGCGAAGCTTGTTTATTGAATTCAATTTTTATTGTATTTAAAGCACGGAGAGAATGTTGGAGGACCATTTTACGTTTATCGCTTCCATTTCTTGACGGTACTTCTCAAGTTAAGGAGAGGATGACTGTTCTCTTTCATTGTTTTTGTTTCGATCGTCTGTGAGTGGAGAAGCGATTATTGACAGTGGAAAAATGCCAAAGAGAGAAGCGCGGTAAGATAAGAGATTGAAGCGTGGAGAGTAGACCAACAGGCCTATTATTATATGCCTGACGTCATTTTTTCTGGTACTTTATTTAGTGTTTACTACTGAAAGAAATCTTCTTCCTAAGGCTTCAGTCAGTCGCAGGGCTCATGGCATGGTTCAGACGCTTGCTTGCGTAATTATCTGTTTTCCTAAAAGCTCAGTTTGCTCTAATTGCTTAGATCGTCATCGTTGCTCTTAATTCTTTTGATGTATTTGCTAGATCCTGGCAGTGGCTGTTATTGCAGTCAGCGGATGGCTACTCATGGACAGTTACAATAACCGGAAGTCCACCTTGGGTGAAGTGAACAGAGGAGTGTCGTCAATTGCAGGACAAATTTCTGATACTTTTGGAACCAACAATAAAGTGGATCCAGACAAGACCGAGCGCACTAAACTGGGAGTAAGTTTCTAACTAAAATCAGTTGATTTGACTGTAGTCCTCACTAAAAAAAGCATTTTGTCGGTCCTCATACCTCACGGTTCTAATTTTTATTTTTTCCAGGTGGGTGCAGTTTCTTTGGCCGCAGGAGTCCTGCAATTGATTACCAGCATTTTTCTTGTTTGGTGCACTACGTCAACGGTAAGAGCCTCCTGCGTGTTAAGACAGAAAAAATTCCATTATGGACTTGAACCAAAGTTTTGATTTCCGTGATTGATTTCTTGCTACAGGGACGTATGAGTTCTCGGCTCTGGCTGTTTGTAAATCTCTTCGTTATTATTGCAACGGCTGGTTCATTCATTTACCTCACGGCTCAAGAGGAATTCCAGAACGAAGTCAAGGAACATGACAGCAATAACCAGTTGAAGGCATTTTTGATAGTGACCGGGGGGGATGCTCTGTTCCTCTTCATTTTCTGCTTTGTGGCAGGAGCCTTTGGATGCAGATCATCATCCGACTAGAGCAGTTCTACACCATCATAAATAATTAATCCAGCAGCTCTTGCAGCCATGCTTACTGCTACCATCAAATTACAATAATCTATGATATAACTAACCTGCTTCACAATTCTCTGTCCATGACCTGCTCCCGTCAGTCAAATCTCTCAAGCCAATCTCTCTATTAACTAACATGCATTTACTGCTATACGCTGTAAAAACGGGATTATTTTGTGTTTACTGTACTCTCTAATGTATGTTAACATAAGATGTAACCCAGTGTAACTCCCAGTAGCGTAGCTTTTGAAAAAGTAAGAACTAGCCATGCCAGCTACTCTCTGTTCATAAAATACTACTTAACTAATGGTTAACTTCTCATTTTAGTTTTTGCACAATTTTTGCTACATGTGTCATAAAGTTTTGTCTGTTAATTGTAATAATCACTAGATTTAAGGGAAATCCCTCAGTAGATTGGATTAATTCGATTTGTTTTCATGCACACACATAGTAGCCCACGGGTTAAAAAAAAATGAAAAATGTAGCGATCCCTCTTGACCAAGTTGCAAATGTTCAAAAATGTGAAAAATATGTACAACTGCAATCCCAACATTTAAATCTAAAAGCTGTTGTCGGTAGGGCTTAACGTAGAACGTGTTAATTGTTAGCATTGTTAGTAAACCGTTAAGCTGTGAAACCAAGGAAAATCCTGGTGTTAAGGTGTAATGGTGGTGGCTTTGGGTATAAGGGTTCGCTTTAAAATAATTCAAAGATTTTAAAATGTTTACTAAAGCTTAAGTGAGCTAGAGTTAAGCCGCCTTGTTCTGAAATATATGAAATTCATAATAAAAACCGGTGTTTATTGTGTAACCTTCCACGAAAAAACAATGTCAAGATTTTCAAAAACAATCTTTTGATTCATCTATACTGAACAACTGC
Organism: Brachystomella parvula; assembly: GCA_019776545.1. NCBI lineage: Eukaryota > Metazoa > Arthropoda > Collembola > Poduromorpha > Brachystomellidae > Brachystomella > Brachystomella parvula. Next base: position 11,897 of record JABASM010001168.1, on the reverse strand, counting down.
TTGAGCAGTTACGTGTTTTCAACTTCTAAACAATTTGCAGTAAGCAAATTTTCTTAAGTATTTTTCGAACTTCGAAAACTTCATCTACGAACTTCATTACATAACGTTTTTTTTTATAAATTAGTTAACGCTTGGCTTAGCTGCACCGCCAGTAGCAGCTATTCTGCTAAAAACAAGATTTTTAGAGTAATTAATCCTAACGAAATTACTGACACCATTAAGAGGAGGAGGCGATTTGACAAACTATGATGCGACGAAGGCTACAAAGTAAGTTTGACGTCCTAGCGATTTTAGTTATTAAAAAGCTTGATTATATGTTTACAGAGGACTTTTGGATCTTTTTCTTGGGGGTAGAGCTTCATGACGTCGGTTACTTGGTCCTCGGGGAAAATAGCTGCAAGGTGAAAGTAGATTTGCTTCCGGCTCTCATCGCACGAACGATGAGGGGAGGGTGGGGCCCAGACCTCCCCTAGCCCTGGGTGTGTTGGGAATGGACTTAAATAAGTTGAAGGTGAATAGTCTCCTACTGTTGATCCCTGACCTAAATTAATCCTAGGGTCACAGACAGGATTAATTGATAATTGACGCTGGAGCTTTTTATGAGGATTCGGCTGCTGTGTAGAAAGTAGGGATCCATTTCCAAGAGGTAAAGCGGACCGGGTTCGTGAAAGTGGGGTTTGTCTGTTTGAGGTGAGGGGTAAGGACTGAGTGGACTTGAGCGCGGCTTGCTTCCTCAGACTGTCACTCACACTCTGCTTGATAGTGGGATGGAAGTATTTGCATTTAGCACCGTAGGTACATTTTCGAGCGTAGGGACAGGGCGGGGCAGAGTTGATTGGAGTTTTTGATAGAAACTGATTCAGGTTCGGGCCATTCCGGCCAAGTGGATCTTGAGGTGGTTCAAACCTGTGGTTAAAACAAGGCATTTTAATTTCGAAATACATAAAAATCTTAATCATGAAAAAAAATGTATAATTTATTCACCTGTCGTTCACAAAGGAGTACATAAGCATCCTCTCCGTAATGACTTTTCTGAATTCGGGAGATTCGATGGTAAGGTCACGATAGCTGTGGAATAAAATATTTGAAATTCGAAACTAATACTTGGAATGTATTGCTTATATTTGCTTACGTATCATTGGAGACGACGATTCCATCAGTATCAACCGCGAGTTTAATAATGTAACGGTCATCGTAGCATACAAGTCGCCTATTCCCTACTGTCCGTGAGGGCGTGAACACAAGTGCCCCTTCCTTTTCTAACTGAGTAAGAATATCTCGATCTAAAATACAAAAAAAATTTAATGCAATTAGTTTTAAATAGGATTTAGCAACAGGATGCAGATGTGAGACGTTTCAACGTACCTAGCACAGGGTCATCCGGTTTTGGATTCTCTTTACGATAAGAGGGTACAAACACCTGAAAGAAAACAAGAGTAAAGTACTTGCACCTGTAGCAGTGACGTAAGTGACACAAATGTCAAAGTAGAGATTAAGACTAACCGTGATATCCTCGTGACCTCTCTGTCGGAAATAGTCAACCGCTAGCTGGATTCCACGGCAAGAGAAAATCTTATTATTCCCGTGACTCATGGCGACATTTGACCCGTCAATCACAATTTGACGAAGGATTGGCTTAGCACCAGGCTGGAGGGCGGAAACAGCTCCATCAGCAGGAGTAGAAGCATCCTCACGAGGCTGACTAGCGGAATTACTACAGTCGAGCTGGATGAGTTCTGCCAAGAGCTCATCCTGACTTGGAGAAGGACCCAATTTACTTAAAGCAGTCTAAATAAACCGAGAAGAGGAGTTAAGAATTTTTTCTAGGTTTGAAATTAAGTAGCTTCAATTTACCCTAAATTGTTTTTCCGAATATCCTAATTTATTAGCAAAGTCTACCCTGGATTGATAAAGTGGATCATCACCTCGGAGTGATAGGGTATCTGAAGAGGAGAGCTTCAACGCCGTCTACAATAAGTTCATAAGTACAAAAAACAAAAATTATCACAACTTGGTAGCTAAAGTTGCTAGCTCGATGCATAAATCAGATTAACCTTCATTACCTCATGGAAAGAGATTGGAGTCGCTGTGGTGATGTACTCATCGAATTCCTGTCCCAGAGTATCAGACACGGTTCGACTCACATCATTATGTATCCCATCTGCTGAATTGACCTCACAGTCCGAGTCATAGGAGGAATCTTCAGACTCAAGGTTCAGCTTCTTCAATCTTAAGATATCCTCTTCCATGGTTCAGCCAGTCTCTGAAGCTGGAGAGAGAGGTATGAGGTTGAGTAGGCTGAACAAAGAGTATGCAGTACACCAATTATCCTGCAAAGACAAAGATGGCATTAGCAAAGAATTATTCAGTTGTTGACTAACCGTAAGGTAACCAGCCTGGTAACAACCTAGTAACCTAACGTCCCGCACCCTTTTTCTTGGATTTCTTGGTTGTTACTTACTCTGGTTACAGCCTTACAGTTTGGTTTGCAATTAAAATTCGCTGTTTACAGCTTAAAGGCTGTTCTACAGGACATGACTTACTCAAGCTATTGAACTGAGGTGATAAGACCCAGCACCTTCCTATGATGCTATTGTTGTCACTGAACGTGTAGAAGCACTCTTAATGTCACTGGTCCGCATGTCCTTGCTACAGTTTCCGTTCTGTTGGGGTGAATGTCCACTGAGCTCAGTTTTTGAGGATATAGATGCGGATGAGAGTGTAAACTGAAAAACAGGTGAGAGTGTAAAATTAGGTTTGAAACACGGATGAGCTGAGCAATTAACGGTGGTCCACAGACTTGAGGATCCTCTCCGTCTAGGATGTTGTGATGAACAAGGAACTTACTATACGGTCGTCCCCTGGCTTCGTTGATGATGGGATGATGATGATCCTCTTGAATTCTCTCCTATTCATCTACAGATGATACAGAGTTCGTAATGAAGAAGTAGATTGGGGTCAGACTGACATTGGGATCCCGGATCCACCTCTCCTTCCAATTCCAATGATATCTTTACCTTTCCCCCTTTTCTTCACCCTCGTGCTTCAGCTCTCTCCTAAAAAACAGGCAGAACCATCATCTGTAGTATCCTCGTATAACAGAGGCAAGCAGTTCTTAATTAACCATAACAAAATTAATCCTATAAAGCAACCTCTACTTAGAAATCCCCCCACACGGAACTAGAGTCATTCCCATGGGTTTTCATTTCCCTACCCTACCTTACCTGTAAACTGCTAATGACGTCTGACAACAATAGTGTAGTAGTAAGAAGGCCTCGTCTATTGTTGACACCACCACCACCACCATCCACATCCTGTTCTTTTTTACCCCCTCCCCCCAAGCCCATTGTTGTATTTAATCTGCTCTTGTTCTTCTTAATGTAATTAACAGGGTAGCGTTAATTAAAATATGAAAGAATTAATTACGCAGAAAAAAATCCGGTTACAATTAAAACTAAAGAGAAAATTATGCGGGGATCGAACACAATTTTTGTAACTGAAAAGCAGAAGAGGGCAAGCTCCAGCGATTGGCGACCATCGCTACAAATTGACTAATTTTTTTTTTGTTAAAAAAATGCTCATTTTCCTGCACCCCCATCTATTTTGCACGTTTTCAGTGCGGAGAAGGGGTGAATATTTTTTTAAAAATGGCAGAAAACTAAATTGAGTTAAATATTAAGTAAATTAAAATCAGTTAATTAACGTAAATTAATTGCAGAAACTCAAATAATTAAAGATTTTTTTTGCGGGGTGAATAAAGCTTATTTTTCACCGACGAAGAAGCGACAGTCCGGGTGTCTGACATCTTCCGTGAGGTTTTTTTACGCTATTTTTCACATTTTACATAATTTTGATCAATTTTTTTATCATGCCAATGCCAAATCTTCAATGTTCTTTACAGGATTGTTAATTAGGGGGGCGGGGAAGGGGTTGAATACGCTTATTTCTGAGCTGTGTATACATCTTTTTTCCACATTTTTTGCAAAAATTTTATTTTTTCTTTTTTTGCAAACACGATATCTCAGCGGGTGGGTTATGCACCGATAGACTCAACTTGACCCAGGGTTGGTGACCTGACCCTGTGCGCCATACACACCATGATTTTTAATTTTTTTCTTTTTTGGAAACCCTATTGGTCGCAGTTATAGCGTTTTACACAAATTTAAAATGCACCGCGCGCATTCATTGCAAAAAGGCTTGACTTTCGCCTTCGTCGATCTGGTTACACCAGTGCCATGGATTATTTTTCTTCACCGTCGTGGTACTATTATACTACGGAAGGAATTTAACATTGAACCACTATTGCTGCCCGTGGTTGGATCAAAATTGAGGCTTGCTGAAAGCTTCGTATACGATAAATGCATAGCACTTGGATAAAGCGGATTATACTGCGTTTCTACCAAATTAAAATGACGACACTGGATTTTCAAGTGACGAGCCTCGCCATTCATTCCTGCTTTGATCTTGTCGTCATAATATTGCAATTCACCAAGGCAAGGCGCATACCAAATTAATGATATTCTTAAGACTAAACTTGTTTTTCGGTGAGGCAGAATCAATTGATTCTAGGAAAGGTTACTGGGTACGTCCAGTACAATGTACAACCGTTTCTCCACTCCAAATAATCCCAATTGTTTCCACGAGCACTACTACTTGTAAAGCCCTCCGACCTCAACCACCTTTCATCTGTCATCTTTATTTCCAGAAGTTTTTATTATCCCCAAAAAACTAGTTTTCCTACGTCCGTCCTAAGAAGATTTGAATAAATTATTCCAAACATGAGAATTTTTTCTTTCATTAATTTCTCTACATAATTTCTGAGTTTTCATTTAAGAAATCGTAGTAAAGAAAATGAAGAAGCTCAGAAGCATCTGGTAAACTCTAAATGGAGATTCTGTTGGCAAGAGTGATTACTATCATTCACTGGGTAAATCTGTCATGGGTATTAACTTTATTTTTATTTAGGTGGGCGATGGGAAAATCGAAGGTCGATGGCGGAGTAGCTACTATTAGAATTCGTAAACCTATTTCCGTAGCCAGGAGCTAGGGGAGATCCGGGTTGATTTGAAGGATCGATGAACTTATTTGGTTAAGGTGTGCTATATCAACCATGCTTTTTCGCACGTGAGAAATAAATCTGATGCACCTGACATAATTTTGTATCTAAAAAAATGGCCATGTACTCGAAAGGTATTAGACCTACCCTAAGCTTATGGGAAATTCAGTATCGACATAAACTCAAATAGGCTGATACGACGGAAGGCTTTAAAATTCTCATTACTTGAGTCCGAATACAAAAGGAAATCACTGGAATTCCCAAAGCAGCGTTTTAGGTAAGGGTAAGTTGTTCTTTCGGTTGAGCACTTCCTTTATACTCCTTTATAGGCTATCACACTCTCTCGAGTATCCTTTTTAATTAGCGATAGTGAATTGTCACACTTTCGTTAGGAGAGAGAATAATTTCCAAATAATTAAATTCCATTGTTTTTCCCTTGTGGCTTTCTCCATTAGGGTTTCCAGTGAAAGGATTCTAACCTCTACTTACAGAACCTCCGCAATTATTTATACTTTACAAGCGCAAGAGACGGAAGGGCTACAAGATTGGTCCAGATATTTTAATTCAGTTGAATTCAAAGGGCGGATGCGGAATTCTATTCTCCAGCTATAAAAACAGCCCAAAACCCACTACTCAAATGACCCACTGGATTGAATCACCAATTTCTCACGATTTTTCAAAGGGAAAGTGAAGCAGAAAGATTTAACAATCGAGTAGTTTCCCCACTCGATTGTTGACCACCACCTTGTTCATGATTTTACTCTGCCTCCATTACTGACCATAGTTCGAAAGCACTTGATCCAGGCAAGTGGAAACTTTTATTGAAACTACAGTTGAATCAAATCTTAATTGGAGCTGAAGCACATATTTGCATACCACCAGGAGCTGGAAAACAATTTCATGAGTCCGCTTTCATCTTTTTCATCTTTCATCATTAACCCCTAGATAAGTCGGAGGAAGCTGGAAAATGCATTTCGGGATTAAACTATTCTCAGTTTTGAAAGAGCAGATTTAAGCAAGCTTACTACTACTTTCAGGCATGATAACCAAACTGGAAAAGGATCACAACTAAAGAAATTTAGAAATGATAAGTTCAAAATGAAAAATACACAGTCGCAAAAAAAGCAGGCGATCCAAAACCAGAGCAACTCCCTAAAACATAAATCCCAAAATATCCTAAATGTTAAAATTACAAGTTCGCAGGGTCTGTTGACTCGTGAGGTTGTTAGGTTGTTGGGCTACCAAGCTTAGGGTCCTTCAACTCAACAGATCCTACAAACTTGTGAGTTTCACATTTGGGATTTTCACAGGTTTGGGATTTTCACAGGTTTGGGATTTTCACAGGCTCGGAATTTTCAAATGCTTGGGATTTTCACATATTTCATATATTTGGAATTATATCTGGGATTTCCACATTTGGGATTTTCACAGGTTTGGGATTTTCAGAGGCTTGGGATTTTCACATATTTGGAATTAAATTTGGGTTCGCATATTTGGAATTAAATTTGGGTTCGCATATTTGGAATTAAATTTGGGATTTTCATATATTTGGAATTAAATGGCGAATTAAACTTAAGATTTTCACTTATTTGAAGTTAAATTGGAATTTTCACTTTTGGGATTTCCACATATTCGGAATTGCATTTGGGATTTTCACATGGAACCCCAAAATGCACCACCAGGAATTTTTCCCGAGTAATTTTTAATCCGTGATGCGATTCCTGTATTTATAGCTTCCTTAAAATAATTCGGGGTAATTATTTTATTTATTTATTTAAATTAAATAAAAAAAATTCAGGGAAATAATGTTGCGAAAATGATGTATATATATACCGAGTTATCAAAACTTACGCCGGAGGAGGCTCAATAATTTAACAAAAAAAAATTTCTGTTCTTTAGGAGAAAGTAATTTGACCTTGTATTTTAGCTCAGCATTATTTTTTTGAAATCATGTGTGTATGCAAGAGGACGTTAATTTACGAGCTAGAGTTACACGCATATCCTTTTTTCTGTGAAAATAAAAGTGAAAGCAGTGGAAGGGCGTACTACCTTGTGTGTCAGATTTTAGTTAGTGCTAAGCTGAAGCTTTCCGAATAAAGAAGTCCATAAAATTGAGACGAGGCCTTGATAGAGCAACCTCTGCGTGCATCCTCCCTAAACTTTCTCCAGGGATTTCAGATCTAAGAGTGAAATGTTGTTATTTCTTTACAACAAAACAACTCCCACGGCTTTTAATTCATTTGAACAAAGAAGAAAGGAAATTGACCTCAAAGGCGGGCGGTGGGATGCTGGAGAGAAAAGTTTGAAAGTGAGCATTTGAAATTTAATTCTCTTGAAATTAGTTCATCGAGCCTAGGATCCGGAGACACAAAAATAGGAAACCTCTTTGAGCTCGAGAATAGAGGGCCTGAAACCAAAATAAATCAACCTGGATAAGCTAAGCATAATATGACGCATTCAGATTTTTGCATGGCTTCACAAACTAAATCTCGTCTCAGCAAACATGGACTTTGTGTGATTGAATCACGTTCCAGCCCCTCTTATGGATTAAGATCGATTATGGGAAGCCTGATTGCTCTCCGTTCGAGACGTAGAGACGGGAGTATGTAGGTTAGGTTGTAGTATATGGAGAGAAAGGTGACAGGACTGAATATTGACTCCTGCCTTCAACTCGCATCAAAATTGTCTAATACGAATACTACTACCGTTAACTGGGCCACTCCGTCACCACTTTTCCAGCATTGTTCAAGTTTTGGAGAGAAAAGGTTGACGACGCCTCCTCAAGTCTCGACCGGAAGGAGGTGAGTTTACTTTCACTTTTACCTCAAAATTATTAAGTGTCTCCTTACCCCTTTGTTTACAATGTATTTAAGGTGGGTAAATATAGAAAGAGAAAGCCATGTAAATTCTAATTGAGTTATTTTAAGTAGAGATGGGGGGCGTAATTAATTAAACTTGAAAGATTTCAATTTTCTAGATCATCGACTTTCTATTTCACTCCTGGTCCACGCTTTAGGAAAGTGAGGACTTCCACGTCTGGAGAGAGAAAGCCTGAGCCAATTATAGATTACAGTACAAAGTCCGTGACGATGTCAATAGGCCGTGGGATGAATAATGGACTCAGGTATGAAATATGCTGCAGATTCCTATTAGAGTACATAATGCCTTTCATAGCTGTTACCGTAAGTCCATATGACAAATGACGGGTTCTCGGTATGCCGTATCGTGACTGCTATTGGCTGGGCTATGTTTAGCTCTACTCTTAGTAGTTTTAATTGCTTTTCCACCCACGTATCTGCTTGTTTTTGGATGGTTTCGGGTTCATGCCCTTTGGTACAATAATATTTAATTTAAGTAATTCATTTGTCGGGTTCGGGCTGGATGAAGTAGGATAAGGACATTTTTATTCCAAGCTTTCGGTAACTTTACCTTCTTCAGGGAAAATGAGCTCAAATATTTAATTTGAGCTTCGAAAGGAGGAGGACGATTTTTGAGGTAGAAATCCTCCCCACTTGGATTTTTCTAAAAATGAATCTGTAGCATTTGTACAGCATACCCTACAACTTTTTTTAAAGAAAACTTTTGGAAATTCGCTTTTCCTTGCACTTTGGAGGTCACAGTGGTTTTTGGTGCGGGGGCTTGGCGAATCAATTACCACTAACAACTAGCGCTTGGTCCTTTGGCACTTGGCGTTGCCTGCCCTTCTCAACAAAACAATGTACAAAACGGGTTAGCTTTTTTAAAATTCCCTTCCCTTTGACCTGCGGAGGTCAGCAAAGGTCATTCAGGTGACCTCACCCATCCGGTCAACCGTTACGTCAATCGAAAGGACTTGTTGTCCTGATTCTGATAATCTACCACACTTGACTTTTTTTTATATACAGGACGGCGCCAATGTTACTTTATCTTCAGCCTAAGGTTTGGCGACCTCTGGTGGCTCTATTAAACTTCAGTAAGGCCAAGTGTAGCACATGTTCAGAATCAGGGCATAAAAACCTTTCGGTTAAAATATATCACTTAGCCAGTTCGATGAGGTCAGCTGAATGATTTTGGTGACCTTTACAGGTCAAAGGAAAGCGAATTTCGAAAAATTTCATTTGTAAAAGTTGTACGATATGCTTTATTGGGTTGTTAAATTGAAAGTTTGTATACGAGAAAAAACACATGGAAAGTTTTCAGCTAGCATATGCAAATTACGCAAACAAAAATGTAAACAACCAGGTAAGTGGACAGAAATAATGTTTATTATGCTCACTCACCTGGTGGTATACGTTTTTGTTTGCATAATTTGCATATGCTAGCTGAAAATTTTCCAGGTGTTTTTCCTCGTACCCAAACTTTTAATTTAACAACCCAATAGATATGCTAGTATTTCTTTCAAAAAAAAATCTAACAGGGCAAGATTCCTACAGTAAAATTTACCTTCCTCCTTTACTTATTTGTGTGTTTACTGTAGAGTTGAGTAAAGAGGGACACAGGCACTTAACAAGGGAAGCAAATGGGGCAAACTAAAAATTTTCAAGCTTCATTAGGACAAAGACATCGCCCATCGACTCATGAATTTTAGATTTCTCAAGTATTTCGTTCCATAGCTCAAACATTTTTTTAAATAGACCTTGTACTTCGATGAAAATTTCATTTTCATATTTCACGAAATTCAAAACGCATGGATCGAAGGTCGATCTTCCCTATCCTATGAGTTTTTCAAAAATTATTTTGTTAATAAGAGCATCTTAATTTTGCGTCTCGGTGTCTCTCTTCACCCCGCTCCATTGTATCTCCTATTTGCGGAACATGAACTCAAAAATTTCTCTCTGTCATTCATTTTTGTTTCCGTATACTAATTTGATTTCGGAATTTGGTATGCTGTAATTTCCTGTGTTTCATTTAACAAGGGAACAAGATTCTGGAAGCACCGTGGACCGTGGGACCCTAACCGTACCAATTGAAGTTGTTCATGAAGAAACGCAAACTGCCGAAAATCCAGACCAAGTTCCAGCACCCCTAATCCCAGAGAAAGAAGACCGAGCTACATCACCAATAAATATTGAAACAAAACCAAAGAAATTATTTGAAGAGCTTGAGCATATCACTGGCCATATCATAATCCAAAAGTTCATTACGCGTACTGAAGAGGAGTTCCACGAATTTCTCAAGCTGAGTAACTTCCCAAGAGCCCACGGCCAGACGGAAACGAGTCCAGGACTTAAAACCAAACAGTCAAGGGCAGATGACTTCCCACCCACGCATTTTTATCATCCCCAAACAGCAGTAAAAGAAAATACGGAAAGTGAAAGCTTTCTTCAACCCCAAACACAGAGCAGTCTCGATCATGAAAATAAAATTTTGGAGCTGAGTTCGGAATTTTCTCCTGAGAATTTAAAAGTATTGAAACCGGAAGCTGCTGAGGAAACCGCTATTAATTCTATAGGACCAGAGCAGACCGCTCCAGAAAATCGAAGGGTTTCCTTGATAGAAAAAATTTCCCTATCCGCATTTGAGGATGCCCTGGATTCTTTAGACAGCAGAGACGGTCTTGTTGACAAACATGAAAATCAGCTGGATTTGGAATCAGTGGAGGAAAATAGAGCGGGAAGCTTTGAAGAAGAAAACGTTCCTACTCTAGTTTCAAATAATTTGGGAGAAATTTCTTTTGGAAGGCGAGAAGATGAGAATGAAATTTCTCAAAGTGTGTCAGAAGTACCAGTCTCAGAGGTTGAGATTGGACATGTAGTAAGTTTACAGAGTTTAATGACTTCGGCCTCCCTGGGGAAAGGGACTGATGGACCAGATCAAATGACGAGAAGAGAAAGTGAAAGTGCAGGGAGGGCGAGTCGAGGTGAAAACTACAGGGACGAAGAAGAGCCTTCCGTTTCTTCGAATTCCAGCCTGGTCAATACTGTGAATTACTATGGGGAGAAAGATGAGGAGAGTGAGGATGAGGTGGAGACTGACTCCACTGGGACTGATCTTGAGACAGGGAAGGTGATAAATACAAATATTACGAGCAGGGTGACGGACGAAGCTGGGATTAGGACTGTCAAATCTGTAGCGACACAAACTGACGGGAGGCGTGATGGGGATGAGAATTGGAATGAGAAGAGATCAAGTCTTAGGAGGCGGCGGCCGGGACCAGGAGGATATCGCTCCTCAAATCAATCTTCGGCTAATTCATCTGACGCGGCTGGATCAACGCTCTTAGACCTTCAGCTCCATGCCGAGAAAGTTCAATTAAGACTACACGTAGGAAGGAGAAAGTGTAGGGGAAGTCCGGTAGTCAGCTACCACCTCACTGATCAACTTAATTTCCTAGAAGTGAGAGGGGAGAAAATTAGAGGAAAAGCTGAGGGAAGTGGGTTAGAAGAACAGCAGTAAATACCTTAAATTAAGACAAAATTTAGAAACGGAAATAAATTATGGGAGATCGAGTAAAATATAAAATTGGCAGGAAGAATTTTGAAGTCATCATCCGGTTTTTGAAAGAATTTAATAGTATAATTAACCAGGGTTATACAATTATTCAACTTAAAAAAAGTGCAGCACAGAAAACCGAAAATCTTGGAGTGTAAACAATGGATAACACTCGGAGGGTCAGGGATTTTTGAACCCCAGTCCGGTCATGCTGACAATTGTCAACAGGAAATCCCAAAAGCTCAGTCATGTTAACAACTAAAGAATGACCGGGATATAGGGAGCTTTTGTCCAATTTTCAAGTCTTCCCACTTTTTTTTTTTATAAGAAACGGGTTTACATATGGACTTATAGCATCAGCTCTGTCCCCCACCACCTAGTTTCTTCGGGTGTTTCTGCTGTGGTAGCTGCGTTCTCCGGTTGTTTTGAG
>JABASM010001167.1:0-15957 GCA_019776545.1 Brachystomella parvula | reverse complement strand
GTACGGTAGTTAAAGCAAGCAATATTAATGAATCCGGAACACTGGCATGAAATCATTTTCTCCGGGCAGGCTAAATCTTGAAGCCCAGCACTCCGGGAAAAGACTAACCTGCTGCTGTTAATTTTTTTTTTTTTTTGCTAACAGGAGTTCTTAAGAGTGCCAACGTTCGTCATATTATACTGCTTTGTGAGGCAGCAGAGCTACGAAGATTCGGTGTATCTGTATCTGGTCTGCATGATTTCGAAGTTCACCATTACGCCTGTGAGTACGGCCAATATCCTAAGATGGAGATACTATTGGAAATCATGGATACAATTTTTAGCATAATTCGGGAAGGGGAGAAGTGCATTATTTTGTAAGCTGAAAGGACAATTTTTTTTCTTCTTTTTTTTTATTCGAGCTAATTATATGGTTTAAATAATTTACATGCTGTGTTACAGGTCTCGTGATGGATTGGGAAGATCATGTGTAGTCGGTGGAGCCTTGATTCTTCATACAAATGAATCCTTGAGCTACACAGATGTCTATGCTATGATGAAGCGATTGGTTGGTCGAAGAGCAGTCCAAACTTTGAAGGTAGACAGTCTATTGCATTATTATACTTCGCCACGCAATGTTAAACTTTTTCTTTGGCTTTACAGCAATATAATTTCCTCGTGGAATTCAGACAGCTTCGAGATGAACATATTGCTGTGACTGAGGCTCGTAATAGAATTCATGATAGGCATCTGTCGAGATAGCCGTCTGGCCCAATTTAGCTTTAATTCTAGACAATATTTTGGCAATCGTGTTAATTGACTATTTATTTCGCTTTGTAGGTTCGGTTTTGTACCCACGTCGAACTAAGGAAAACTAGTAGTAATGATCGAGAGTAGTCTTCGTATTTGTTAAATATCGGTTTTTTCGTCTATTGTCACTGACTAGTCAGTAATTATGTTTTAGTACTTCAACTATACAAAATAACTTTGGCTTGTATAGTGAAAATGAAATACCTATTTGCAGTTAAATCATGCAAGTACGAAAAGGCTAATACGGTACGATACTAGGGACTTTGAGATTGAAGGCTTTAAATCGGCCTAAAAATTTGGCTCAAGAGGCCATAGGGTATTTTNAAATACCTATTTGCAGTTAAATCATGCAAGTACGAAAAGGCTAATACGGTACGATACTAGGGACTTTGAGATTGAAGGCTTTAAATCGGCCTAAAAATTTGGCTCAAGAGGCCATAGGGTATTTTGTTAAAAGTCATGCATTTTAGCAAAAAAACCCTATTGCCTCGTGAGCCAAATTCTTAGGCCGATTCAAAAAAGCCTTCAGTCGCAAAGTCCCTTGACAGCTGCAGTCGTGTTCATGCGCAGAACGCTCCATGCGTGCCGAAGCTGTAGAAAAAAGGAAGTCCAAGTGCCCGCGAAACTCATAATAATATTTACTGTTTATTTTTTTCCACCTGTCGATATTTTCTGTAGCTGCAATTCTGCTGGTAACCTTCGCTGATTGGTTGGTCACAGTAGTGGCATAGGTCCAGCTTTAACCTTTTAACTCCAACTTTTCATTTCTCACGTTAAGTTGTAAATCGCCTTTTGGCAGGAGCTGGTATGATGGGTGGGTATCGCTGGTTCTTGTTCTGTTTTCTCGTCATTTCCCTATTTACTCAATCTGATTCGTCAGCCGGTGACAGGGATTTGGCATTCACCACTTGTATGGACATTTGCATGCATTCAGAATGTAATAAGGCTCGTACAGGTACGATTTTAACCTTACAATTTTCTATTAAACGTAACATTAACTGGCTTAATTGTTCTGCAGTTTACAAGAATCAGCCGGCTTACCTGCAGCTCATGGGATGGGATTGCAAAGGGGAGTGTGGGTACGGATGTATGTGGGAAACTGTTGAGGTCTTTGTCAAACATGGTATGCGTGTCCCACAATTCTATGGGAAAGTGAGTAGTCAACCATAATTTATTGAACTGTTAACTGAAAGCAGGTTTATTGTATTTAGTGGCCTTTCCTCCGGATTGCTGGATTCCAGGTTACTGAGTTTTTAGCTGGTATAATTTTGTGTATTGGGAATAATGTTATGTTTTTGCTATGGCACTGCAGGAACCGCTCTCTGTTGCCGCATCCATTGCAAACCTCTTAGTTCATGTCTTTGGTATCGCTCTGTTTCGAAAGCGTGTCTCTTCTGATGCTCCTTTGTATTGGTTCTGGCATTCATTTGCAATTGCCTGCATTAATGGATGGGTTTGGTCAACAGTGTTCCACACTCGTGACACTAATTTTACGGAGCACATGGACTATTTCTCGGCTTTCTCCATGGTTGTCTTTTCTCTGTTCTCAGTATGTGTAAGGTAAGGAATCTCTAGTGTCCTTCAGGTACTCACAAAAATTTTAATTCAATATTTTTACAGACTCTTCGAGCGGGTACTCTGTTCTCAGGTGATTTTGACAGCAGTAATTACTACTGCCCTTTTTGCCCATCATATCTACAATTTAGCCTTTGTTAAGTTTGATTATGGCTATAATATGAAAGCGAACATTGTTATTGGTAAGTGAAAGAAAATGTAGCAAAGAATCCACTGGCATTTTTATCGTGGGATTCATTTTCTGTTTAGGTATTAGCAATGCAGCTATTTGGCTAGTATGGTGCTACCTCAATCGGAAAACACACAAACACGTATGGAAGTGCGCTTTATTCATTGTGTTGGCAGTCGCATCCATTTCCTTAGAAGTATTTGATTTCGTACCATTTTTTTGGACAATTGACTCGCACTCTCTGTGGCACCTGGCAACCGCTATCATTTCACCCTTGTGGTACAGGTAAGCTCACAGGTTTTTTTCTTTCTTGTCACCAGACTGCATTCCGGCATAAAAAGACTTACCTTTTATACTAAAATTCTTAGTTTTCTGATTGACGACTGCAGTTATCTCCACAAATTGAAGTTCAAACAGCAATAATAACCTTCACAGAGATGAGAACCAAAACTGCCATTATATCTCAAGTCAATGCCGAGTCAAGCTATTCTTACTAAAGATGAAAGAAAAGAAACGTTCTAATAAAAATTAAGAAGCTTATAGGTATAATAATCCATCAACAGTTTATTAATATTCGCTTTTGACTAATGAAACGGCAGGAAGTTAATAGTAAGAGAAATACAGCAACTGCCGAAATTTGGCTAAAGGTGCCCAATGCACCTTCATAATGCTCAGCCTGTCTTATTTTTAATGATATCTGATAACTTAAAGTTTCAAAGAACTACAACAGAGAAATTAGGGAACAAAACAGAATAGCTAAGGCTACAGGCACTACAAGATGGAGTTGTCTCCAATACTAAAATATACCGGTAGAAAAATATGAATTCAGTCTCAGTCTTCAGATTCCATTTTCCTTTGTAAACATTCACCAAATGTAAACTTAACAGTCATAGTAAGTTTTTTCAGCGAAGACGGGCTGGTTAGAACTAATAATAACTTCACTGACTACCTTAAATTATTGCTTTGGCGTTAGCATTGTATCAAACATGAACATTATTGCTATCACTGCTATTGCTAGATAAGAGAGATTGTCTTGGTTGTCTTCAAAGCAGGATTCAAAGCTTTAACTTCACAGCACTAGCACTCGCTTCTTCGGATTCTAGATTATTAACAGGATAGTAGTGCAGATGTTCGACAATACATATTTGTACGTTTCTAGCCTTCTTGGACGGACGGCCCTGATCACAATCACTGGAATTGTATTATTTGTTGAAAGCTGCCTATGACTACATGGCTTTTACACCGGTCGACGTATTATACTGATTATTCCCTCTCCTTAGAAAAGGCACCTTTGAGCCAGGCTGTTCCCTTAGACATGAAAGTTGAATTTTTCCAAGGCACCTGCTGGTAGTTTGATTCTTTGTTTAGTTCCAATTGCTCCACACACCGTTGCTCAAACAAGCCTATGACATTTAACATAGGGAATTTTAGTAAATTATTCCAGAAATTTCCTACCTTCGGTTTTAACCTGTTTTGAAGTCCGATCTCTTCCTGTCTCTGATAAACTGCTGAAACATCGAAGTCTCGGTAAACCAGTCCAGAAAATCGCGGTTGGACTTGGAACTCACAGATTTGAGGAACAGTTCTTTCTGGAAGTATGAAGAAGAGTACATTTAGCGTAGTGCAATTTTAAAATATTACCGGCTGCCATAATCAATACGGTATGGAAATTAACGACATGGAATTCTGGAAGGGGTGTGAAAGAGTTTCACCCTATCCCCAATTCAATTTCGTTAATTTCCACACTGTACAAACTTTGGTATGGACTCTGATTGGCTCTTGCGCTTCGCATGTATAATTAAAACTGCAAAGTTTACAAAGCGCGAGAGCTAATCCGAGTCGAGAATTTTGGTTTCAATCGAAATCAAATCCTGCCGTTGGAGTTTTGTAAACTTTGCATAATTGCAAAAAGCAAAGTTGCATAGCACTAATTATCTACGACTGATTAGTGTTGAACTTACTTTGAAAATTTTATTTTCATTCCGGTTGTTGGGAGAACATGCGGAAAGACCGCTGTTACGGTAGTGGCCAAGTGTCTCCACGAACATCCGAATAAAACACTCACTGATGAGAACATTTTTCGTGAACTCGGTCTGATGTACTAGTGCCTGAACAGACTGAAGAGCTTCACGAAGTTTCTTATGCAGGCGCTTTGGAAGGATGCTTCCTTCATCCCCAACACAGCAGACTATTTTTTTCTGATCCAAATCCACCACTATTCCCTATAATAAAGTTCAGTTCAAGCAAAAGAAAAGTGAATGAGCATAAATATATGGACCAGTATTAGACTCAGAAATAAAAAGACACAGAGTAAATGAGACTGTTGAGGAGAATGAAAAAAAAACCAATACTTTTGAGAGTGAAAAAAAACGAGACTTTTAGACTTTTCATGGATAAAAAAAATATGCTTTGAGGTAGAAAAAAACAGAGTTCTCTGACTAAAAAAAATTATGTTTTTTTAAAAATAAACAATACGGATTCATGTCATCTTCTGCTATCAATAAGTAATGCCTCTTAATTAACTAGAATATTGCTTTGCTCAACCTGCTGGGACGTGGCACAGATCAGAAGCAAATGCAGCATGGAAGTTGGAAGCGCTAAGATGGAACATACAAGGATTCCTTAATCAAAGAGCCCGAGTCCGTCCTTAAGATTTGGCTAAAACTTCTTCGCCCAGTATAACTGAACCATCACTTCAACTCTGGTTTGGTCGAAAGCCGGCCACGTACCTGTGACCTGGGTCACTGAAGATCAATTAGCTGACCTCATGGAACTAGAAAAGCTTGTCACTCGAAAGAGCTCCATCCCAATAATGTATCAGACCAGACTTGACCTTTTTTGCCTAGTAAGGCATAACCAGTCATTCAATTAGCAAATCTCATAATGTAATTCGACTGGGGGACAGGCTTCGGCAAATGTCTGAATAAACCCAAATACTACTACTACTACAATTAGCCGGTGTAACCGGAGCACTCGATTGGCATTGGTTTTGCTCGAGTTAGCTCATTTTTAGAATTACAGGGCAAAGTCCTTTTCATTGACGTGTCCTCTGTTCAGTTCCATGAGGTCAACTGATTGATACCTTAAGATGGTTGTATCGGCAGGCTATGATGTTTTACGCAAATCTATAGGACGGACACGAGCTCTTTGATTAAGGAATCCGTGTTCTACCCGCTTCATTAGCGCTTCTAACTTCCATACTGTATTATTGCTTCTGTTCTGTGAGCAAGCTGCCACAGTTCCAACATTACATAAAAAAGGACACCACCGGTCGCCAGAGAACTCTTTTTTTACGCTTCTCAAATCTTCTGTTTTTTTTTCTGCTTATAAACTCCAATTTTTTCCATGAAAAGTCTCGTTTTTTTTTACACTCAGAAGTCTTGGTTTTTTCCGCAAAAGTCTAATAGTTAGACTTTTGAGTCTAATTTTGGTTTATGTTGCGAAAAAAACAATAAAATTGTTGTTTTGTTCGCAACATAAACCCTTTTTGAGTCTAATACTGCTCCGTATAACCAAGCACAAGGTTAGAAAGATCTCTATCCTTGCCCTCACCTCGTCAACTTTAATGTCCCATGGCACTACTTGGCTTTGCAAAACTCCAAAAATGAACGGTGCCGGAAGGTCCAGCAGGTCTCGACTCATATTCAGCGGCAGGATTGGAACGAATGCGTGTTGCCAGCTGAATGGGTACAACATGGATTCCAGAGCTTCTACACATAAGGACAGCGAACTGCAAAAACGGATCAGCATTAGCATTCTAACTTTGGCTCGAAGATCTAAAGTTTAGTTCGTACTTGAGATGCCGGCTGATGAGAACAATCTTGCGTTCCAATAAAAGAGATCCAAACAGCTTCATTATGGTTGACAGTTCGACAGTCTGAACCAGAGTGAAAAGATCCGTGCTTTCGAGACGACTGTCAGCCTTTCGACGAATCATGAGCGGAATTGATAACCCGTAGTCAATAGTAGTTTCAGGTAAATCTGAGACTGGATCAGGGATCAAGAGATTCTTTGCCGGATCTGGTAAGGATTCTTGGTACAAGTCACTGATGAGGGCATTCATTTTTGATTCACTGTACCCGTGCCGTGAGGCCAAAATTTGAAGCACCTATAGGTAAAATGAAAATTTTTAGACTTTTTTCTTTAATATTATACAAAGATACGTCTAACTTTTCGGTAGAAACCAATTGCACGATTCTGTGTAATAATACAATAGGCGATCGGAATACAAATATTTGCACCATCCGGCAATATCCTGTAGCAGCATCCATATCTTCTTGTGCCATCACTGTCCGTAACTGTCAGCGTGTAAAATTGAGCAGTCGTACCCTCATGGCAAGGCCATTCTAGAGAATCTGGAAAACAAAATCGTTCGATCCCCTCGGGTAAGGCAGCCTGAAAGAAATAAAAGCACAATATGAAAACTCGAAATCAACGAAAACGAAAAAAAAAGCCAAGGATGATTTGGAAGTGTAAAAAAGATATACCGAAGGTGGATATTTGTATTTGATGACAGGGTGATAAGCACCAGTTTTCTCATCGCGTCGAACTCCAATGATAAGAAGATTGTCAAAAAGTGTCCCACTCCCTTTCGGTTTGTGGCGGCGTGTGGGCGGGCGCAGTTCTGGGATAGGATGGTGGTTGTGGAGTAAACGCTGGAGAGGTAGGAGTTCCGTTGTTCTGATGCTCGAAACGCGACGGATGTAGCCCTTCCGCTCCTCTATAACCTGAAATATTGTCAAAGTTAATTTTTGAGGTAAAGCCTTAATTATTTCTTCATTCGCTCACAACCAGACGGTTATTCGCTTCCTCAACAGGCACGTCATAAAGCAATTAATCAGAATTATCGCCGAACCTGACTTGATTTTGACAAAGTAGCAGAAAATCAGCTACAACAATTTTTCACTTTTATTCTCAGCTGTCTTGTAGCAAGAGTATTAGCATGACAGGAAAGTTAAGTAAAATTATGCCAGATGACAATGACAACAATTTTACATACTGATCAAGTTCCCAATGTTTATTATTTATATATAATATTATTTATTATAATTTACTAACGCTTATAATCCCATACCCATTCTTTTTACTATATTGACCATATTAACACAGGCACTTTTAATAAATCCAACAATGGAAATAATGCCAAATCAAATGTTTTTAGTTTCCATTAAAAAGTATTTCATTCTGAGTCCCAAAGTTTTCTTAGTTCCGTTTCCTGCCATTTCAATTTTAATTCAAATACTTTCTCAACAGATTATGACAAAAAATTAATTTCCGCAGAACCGATTCCGCCCAACCGCCCTCCCCCTTTACTGCAAAATAAGCTAGTAGGCAAGAAATGGACGGGTCTCATAAACCCCTGTCCCGATCAATCCCTATATGCCAAAATTCCTCAGTCAGTAAGACTAAACCCGATACATTATCAGAAGGAACTTGTCAAGTCGGAAGCTACACGGCGACCGTGACGACATAAAGCATACATAAAGGGAAGTTCCTGCAATTAAGTTGGTCAGGTAATCACACAGAGGAAATGCAACCCAAAATAATTTCTCGTTTACTTTTTCTAATTACAAGACAGAGGTTGAGCGAGGAAGGGAACCACTCTTTCATGACTCATTCAGTACAGAAAAGTACTATAAGTCCAAAACCCTTGCATCAAGTGTGAAGGAACGGTTAAGGGGATGAAAATTTATAAAGTGACTAAATCCGGGAGCTAATTATACTTATGAATTGAATTTTACCTGGCGTGAAGTTCCTAGATCTCCAGTCTCGTTCTCACAATCGGAATCCCCTGTATCTGTTGTACTGTCTCCAGTGAGAGGCGTGTCACAAGATGAAAGACTATCCGTTCCCAACTGTATCCCTGAATCTGCATCCTTTCCATGGACCCCTTCGATATTGTTGTTCACTGGGAAGATTTGATTCACAAGACTATGAACCTGAAATAGACATCAACGCTCTAATTAGTCAACTGAGATTTCTAATTACTACCACACCTTATTTTTATTCCCAAATTGAACAGATCACGTACTTATTTATCAATCAACGTTAAATTAATAAACTCAAGGTTTAGTTTCATAACTCGTACACAGAAGAATATGATTGGATTGGCAACGCATTACAACATTGACACCTGACTAAACCATCGAGTAA
This sequence comes from Brachystomella parvula, assembly GCA_019776545.1. Classification (NCBI taxonomy): domain Eukaryota; kingdom Metazoa; phylum Arthropoda; class Collembola; order Poduromorpha; family Brachystomellidae; genus Brachystomella; species Brachystomella parvula. Next base: position 7,272 of record JABASM010001167.1, on the reverse strand, counting down.
CTATGTCGCAATTAATTTGAATAATATTATTTTCTTCACCCCAAGTTCACATTTACTATCGTAAAAATCAACGTACCGAAGCGTGGGAAATTTATTTGTAACTGCTTTCCTTTCTGTAAATCTCATAAAGTTCAATCCATTTTTTCTAAGTAGTAGCCTTGTCTGCGATCTGGCTTAACCCATTACCTTATGCAATCTGCTAATCATCAACTTATAAACCCAATGCTTTTCTCTCTAAATCTGTCGCAGAGAAAGGAACAGCCGACAAGGCTTTGTTGTCAACAGGATTCGGGTGAATAAAATTCATAAAAAATACACGAGACAAAAAATTAAGTTGCAGGCATTGCAGCAGTGATGAAAATTTAGTCGTGCCTCATAAATACAAAAGCACAATTAGGTTTTGGTTGGCTTGATGCTTTCTGACTGAATCAATTAAGGGCAGTAAAGTAGAAGTAGGTCTTTCAGAGAAATGTATCTCGTTGGATTAGTTTTTTAAATTCCCTTTTGTCTCATAAAGTAAAGCATAGAAGACATAAAATAATAAGTTGATGTGGGAGGCTTGCTCTGGTTTGTAAAAATCCTTTCACTGTATTAACACCTTCAAGTCTGTCAATCTCCCCGCTGTAATGTACTGGCGATAAATCAAACTCAATGAACCATTCCTTTTTCTATTCAACTGTATTGTTGTCTTCGTTTCTTTTTTTTTTTAGGTTTTCTTTGTTGCTACTAGGTAGTAAAAATGAAAAACATTTACAGATTAAATTAGCAGATAAAACAAAATCAGTTCTGTTACCTACTTATTATTTGATAGGAAATCTCAAAGCATTGATAATCCTTCACTTCATGAGGTAAAACCTAGGAACGGATGATGAAGGTTTGAGAGATGACTTTCTCTTAAAAAAATCCGAAACGAATTTAGCCATTAGAAAAACTCACCTGCTATCCAAGCAACAATAGGTGATTGTTAATGACCTAGTACCCACTGCACTGCAGGTGAAACTAAACTATCTATAGCCCAGGGTGGAATCATCAAATGATAATTTAAACAACCATCCTCACATCACATCATACACGAAACAAATCATCTTCTCATTCTACTGCACTGTCCAATCTCAATTTTTATCCTAGGTTCAATGACACCACCAGGGAAAAAGTATGAGAAGAAAATGAAACCAAATAAAAAGATGAATTAGAAAAAGTAAATAGTTGTATAAAGCAAACTTCAGTTAAAATTTAATGACTCTAAAGCTTTAACTCCCTTTGAGTAAATACAAAGAGGAAGAAACGCCTCATATCCCCACGTGCGAAAACGTGCTCATTCACTCTCAAGTCTCAAGATCCTTTTTGTGGCTTTGACACGTTAGATTTGGAATAGAAAGGAATTTCCAAGATATTTGATACATTCGAAATTACTTCACTTGTCTTTACACAATTTTTTTTTGGACTGGAAAATAATTTTTTACCAACAGAAGAAAATCCTCTTCCTCCCGTTCGATCTGGCTCAGTTTCCTCGTCTTCTCAAACTCAAGTTCATAATCATAATAGTCTAGGTTGATAAAAAATCTTCGAGCCAAACTCATAGTTAACTTTCCTTGAATTTCTTGATTTGAAGATTAATCACTAGTTCTATTTTTCTCTACAACAACGACCAGAGCCTCCTCTTCTGAATTTTTATGAGAATGACCGCCCAAGCCCTTTTTCCTTTCTTTTACGACCGATCCTTGTCCAGAAAGCCTTCAGGCATGAGGCACTCAATAGAAAGTCACTAACTAGTCTTTGTCAGATGCTAATTTACAACGTTGTTTCCTATTTCTTATTCCCACAGCCGCAGCAATTTTCTTTACGCCTATTAATAATGTCCTGCACAAAATTATTTCAGTTTGAATGGAAGGTGGTTGACAAGTAGGATATTGCAGACGATGAGAACGGAAGACGAATAGTTGAAGCCCAATAACTTTGCTCGAGAAAAAAAAACTGTTTTCCTTCGTGGCTGACTGAATTACTGTGAAGTGAATCCAGATCCAGAATCTTTTTACCTTAACAGTTCTTAGCTTGCGAATAAACTATTTTCATACCAATCAGAATATTACGTGTTCGGAAACGAAGAAAATTAACGCTATGCTGTCAACCTTCCCATGTCATTCAATCTCCGATTTCCAAGGGGAAATAATTCAACCGTGTACCATCTCAGTTTTAATCTCACTCTCTCCAAATAATTCTTTTACATTCCTTAAATTATTGACGGCCTCTTGGACTATCAAGGATCATCCGCAGAAATGGTAAAACCACAGCGATCTCGATTCGTCATCAATCCACATGATACATTCAGGGAATCCGAAAAAACCATAACACTAAGACATGAACTTGAAAAAAGCACGCATTGTCTACCTGTCAAAATCAGTTGCTAATTCAACAGATTTACGTGACCTAACTGTATGAACCAATGCGAGCAATTCTAATCCCAGGCTAATCGAAAATTCCAAGATGCATTTTAGAAACCAGGGGGCTTTGATCATTATTAACTAAGAAATGAATGAGAGCGAAAAAACTCAATGAGGGTGAGTGGCGAAGCCTGGGGCGTGACTTCCTCATGGGTGACAACCCTTGTCAATGTCAATAAAGGCAATTGCAACGGTCAGTCAAACGCATAAAACCACATAATTTTAATCTCTGCTCTGCGGTCATCAAGGGAAAAAAACTGTTAGATTTGCCACTTTATAGCCAACCCTCACACCCCAGCTCAACACAATAATGGGAAGAGACGCGAGGAAGTGATTGTAATCAGAACCGTTTTTTATCTTTTTTTTTTTTTTTTGCATACACGGAACTTGCAGGAGGAGCCCATCTGTCCTTCCTTCTGTTCCCAGTTACTAACTTTAATTTCACAACTTTGATGGAAAGCCGAACTCTTTACTGCTACTAAGGTATTTTATGACCATCTCTCAGTCGCAGTTCTATGAGTCACTGAGAAACACAGCGACACAAATGCTAGTTTCAACTATATAAATTATACTTTAGTGTTTAGTTTAGTTCAGAAATGCTACAAGGTGTGTCCACCGATCATTATCACTTCGTAGGCTGAAAATTAGAATTCCTTATGGTGAAGAAAAAAAAATTTTTACTTACAGACTGATGAATGACTTTAGGTGGTGGACGGCGGTTGATATAATCACCATTGTTGTGACTGCTTGGATTATTGAACACTGCTTTTGCCGAAAGGAAGTTGTCGTTCGAATTTCGCCGACAGTATTCCGTCCGGACTGATGAATTTGGACTTTCATTAAATCCCTTCGGATTTCTGATGTGGTTCAAATTCATATCTGACTTAGATTTTTCTGGAGTGAATGCGAATGATCGGCTTGGCTGTTGGTAAACAGCAGGAGTGCCTTTTGGGACTTCAACCGCTGATAGATAAGGGTGGTATGGGTATTCAGAGGATACTTTTGATACATAGTATGGTTGTTGCCTCGGCGGAAGCACAGTGACACTCGTTCCTTGTCTATAGAACAGAGCCGGCTGATCCAGTTCTACTAATTCTGGATGGTAACGTGAAATGAACTCGGCATATTTCTCAAGGGGTGAACGGCCTTGAACTTTAGGGCAACCTTCGTCGCTATATCCGTTCCGCTCATCTTCGCACTTGAAAAACTGTTCATAAGTTTGGAGAACACCGATAGCCTGATGGTTCGGATGGTCCGCAGGGAGTGGAAAACGATCAAATTTCCCACTGACATCCTTCACAAGGCCAAGTGGGTAGTAGTAGGGATCATAATTACCAGAAGACTGCGGCTGTACATCAGGGATTGGAACTCGAAGTGGGCGTCTTTGAAACTGAGGTGTGTCAGCTACCTCACGCTTTGGTCCTCCAGAGACAGCAAAAAATGGAGCCCCACGATGATCTACTGCAGAAGACTTGTAAGCGTTTTGAAATTGAGCAGCCGCATACGATTCGTGGTCACACTCCATTCTAGTAGATCGAGCTGCTCGTGGTGGTGGAGATGGAGGAGGGGTGGTTCTGCGTTCCATTCCAATGTTGCACCCTTGGATGGGTCGAATGCTTGCCATTGAAATTCGGTGCGACGATGGGTTCCCACGATTCTGGGTCATCTTCTGCATAGCATTAGTAATTGAATAACTTTCATTACCGTTTAGCTGTGACGCAGAGACTTCAGAGAGTCCGACCGTACAATTCTCATAATCCTCCTCCTCTTCTTCTCGTGAATAGTGATCAGCAGCAGGAGTTAAAACAGAACGGGATTTGGGCTTCTTTTTCCGTTTGCTCATTGTAATTGGCATGTCGGAAATGTAAATTGCTTTCCGGTGAGACGGAACGGAACCTTTTTCTTCATCATTCCCGAATCCAACATCTTCACTGGCTAACTTTGGTAGAGATAGTGTTGCAGCTAGTGGAGTTTTACGACGCAAAAAATCAGCGTATGTCGGAGGTAAATGAGCATGGGGTTTTCCCGGTGATGGAGGTGGATCATTTAGTATATCATGGAGAAAGGTCCGAGGCGGTTTTTCTGGTGGGAGGTAGGAACCGAGATCAGTAAATCCAGAATCTGTTGCTTCTGATAATGAAAATGGGCGCGGTTTTCGGACCTGTGTAGGAAGGACACTTGGAGGTAGGGGTACTTGTACTAAGGGAGATGATGATGCTTCCTCAATTGAGCAGCTGCTTGTGTCATTAAGATTTAGAGAGCTGAAGTGGTGTGGCAGGAGTCTCGAGGTCGACGCTGAGGATGAGCTGAGTTTGCCAAAATCTGGCCGTGACCCTTTCTCATCTGCACGAGGCTCAAACTTCTCAAGAAGTGCACGAACAGAGCCCACTGACTTTCTATTCTCCATCTGACAAAACAAAGGAAAAGAAAATAAGCAATAAAATATTTACTTTGTTGCAGAGGGGCCAAAAAAAGAATTGAAAACATGCAAAAACTTCTTCCTCACAACCAGGTCTTTGCAAAACTTTACACTATTGTATGCAAAAAATGGTGTATATAATGCGACCACAGCACCATAAGCTTCATAATTTAAGATTAAGATAATGGATAATGAGTAATCCACCTTGAACACAAAGTCCATTTAACGTTTGGCCCTATAATTCTAAACGCCAAATTAATAGATAAGTACGATTCGGAAACTTGTCACAAACACAAACTGCTCATGATTTTAAACTTTAAGTAAAACGTTACTCAACGAGATTTGAGTTGTGAACCTGCGGAACAACTTCCTGTGTTATGTTCTACATTTTTTATTCTTTATTGCTTATAAAAGTCTCCAAGCAGGTAGGCATGTAGACAATATGAATAAAAACACTAAGCAGTTGTCATTTACGCCTATGCGACTCGAGGAAATGAAGGATTTAGCAATTTAGGAGCTCAGCTCCGCCACTTCGCACATTCAGGCATTATTGACGGCATAACCTTCAATCAACTGAAAATGGGTTGAGGCGGTACTCGGATTCGAAGAGTAGTAAAATAGTAAAATCTTTAAATCGGCTGAGCTTAATAAAACATTGTCTTTACAGAAAGCGACAAGAAAACGGTATGCTCCGCATTCATCAAAACTTAGTCAAATAACGTGCTGGCAGCAACCAGCGGTCCAACCAGCAACCATTCGGTCCGATGGCTGCCATACTTTCACTCTGAGCCACTGGAGCTTGGAAAGTGTCAGGAGTATAGTAGAGGATGACTTACGCTTCCGATTCGGTTCATCTTCTAGTGTTGTCGCTGAGCGATGTGGCTAGACATACCCAATTCCTGATTCTCCCTTATCTTATCATGATTACTGTGCCCCGCACATAACTCAGCAGTCCGATTCCAAACACGGGGTTGATAGTAGCGTAGACCTCGTTGCTCCACTTTACGGAGCATACAATAATACTGAAAGAACAAGAAATAAGTTATAGTTATTAGTGTTCAAATGCCTGGTTCAGAGGGTAGCAGTCTTTAAAATGAACCAGGCACAGACAGACAAGCAGACAGATGATGACGATAAAACCAAGAATCGATGAAAACTGGGTAGTATACATAAAATATAAAATGAAAGTCATGAAAGTAGTAATTGAGAGTACCATACATACTGGTTACTTAGTTAAAACAGGATGACTGGGGTTGAGTTCTTACCTCATTTACTGGAGCCAAGGTTGACAGCAGCACTAAACAAATAGTGACCTGCTAAATAAAGATAAGCCTGCCGATTGGCACTATGAAATCCTTGGCCAACAAATATACAATACAAGAATCAGGCTCCACTTTATAAGCCTGATTTAATACGAATTAGTTATTCTCTACTACATCAAATAAATCCAGTGTATATAAAGAAAAACTTGAAGAGTTCAAACCAAGACAGAAGAAGAGTGAAAAACCACACGAGTCATCACGTCATCACGATCACACACACACTGAAAAATGAATGGCGAAAAGTGGAAAACTGAAGACGAAGACAGAAGAAAACAAAACAGAAACAAACAAGGAGGAGCCGAGCCCGAGGAGCCGTGTCTCGCGAAGCAAGCGGGACGGCTACGCGAGGAAAAGATTCATTTTTTTCCTCGCTTTGTTACGCTTATAATTAATTATAAGTGTAATAAGCGTAATTAATTATAAGTATAAGCGTAATAGACGGCGGCGCGTCAGTCTTTTTTCGTTTTTAATGGCCAATTACTTGAGAGATATTTTGTGTAATCAAAGCAGGATCATTGAGTGTCATTCATAATTCATATATGAAGTAGCTGAAAGATAATAAATGCTAGTATGAGATAATTTTTATAGTGCTTTACCCAAAAAATAGATCATCTTCAAGTGGAATCTATTAAACTTGTAACCTGGATTGTTTGCCCATTCCAAAAGAAAGAACAAAGCCTTTTGTCAGTTTATTAAGCTTTGCTTCTTGGAAAAAAATGATAACCTGATACCAGAGTTTGCAATTAGGTTGCGGCAGGCCCTACCACAACTGAAACGAGAAACAAGCGCTGGCGCAGCTAGCGCCTTTCCTCAGAGATTCAACTTGCAATAGCTAGCGATTTCCGGGAATCTCGGAGCGCATCCGGAATCCCGCTAGCCCAAGTAGCTATATAGTAGCGCCAGCCGCAAGTTGCGCGTCCAAACACTGGCTGCTACTATTCAACTCAGAAAGGAGTTGCTGAGCGGTTTGGTCAGGCAAGTCATTAGAACAAGAGAGCCTTCACAAAATGATGTTGTGCTTTATGGAGGGATATGTGTTGCAAAACTATTTTCGATTCCCCGTTATTATAATTAAACCCCCACCATTTAA
>JABASM010001166.1:0-15961 GCA_019776545.1 Brachystomella parvula | reverse complement strand
GGCCTTGGCATTCCTTCGCTCCAGAATCCACTGTCTCAAGTCTCTTTCTAGTTCAAGTCACTTCACTTCCCTTCCTCGGTTTGCCTTTTTTAATGTTTTCAACAGATGCATGGACGGTAACCGCTTCTTCCAACTAAACTACGAATAATGGTGGTCTCAGGAACATGAATTCTCTCTCGGCCATGCGATTGCCAAGCACTTCCGCTCGCTCAACAACCGACGAGACGAAGGCGAAACAGTAGCTTTTTGAGATTTTTTACGGTGCGCGCTATATACGAGGTGCGCGCTATGCACGAGGGCGCGCTATGCACGAGGGCGCGCTATACACGAGGAAATACGGTATATATTTTTTTATCTCGTTCTTACCTCATTCGAAGTACAAGGTAGAGTGTCTCATCACCAGACGAACCAATTGTGCTTCCATTTTCATCCCCGCCAGACATTCCCGAGTTTTGTTGAGCAAAGGAACCAGACAACATCGGTTCAGACGGCCTACGAGGAACGCTACCCTTATCCTCAGTCACCGTCCCACCCTCAATTAGGACCATACTCGACTCATGGGCTGAGGAATGCCTTCTCATGTTCTTCCGGCTCCCTTTTCCAATTGTATCTCCGTTTTCATCGTCGCTTGACCAAACCCACTCGCCGCTCGTAGTACGATGTAATTTTCCACTTGCTGGCTGTTTCTTGGATGTTTTTTGTACTCGCGTCTCAATGGTTGGAGCAGCTGAGAGGAGCGTCTGTTGAAGGAACTTCTTGTCCTTTGCTTTCTTGAAAAAAGGATGCTTTAGAAGCTCGGTGGCTGTCTGAAGCCCGGAAAAATAAAAATGTTAAGGATGATTAAAATTACGTGTGATGATTAAAATCAACTCACAGGTCGCTTAGTTGGATCCTTTTGTAAACAATCTGCAATCATTTTTCGAATGGTTTTTCCATAGTTTTTACTATACTGGTCCTTGTCTTCAGCGCCTACGTCAATAGTAGGGGGGTCGTTCTGCAGAGTGAGCATCAACACTTTCATTGGTGGATACTTGTGGTAGGGGGCTGAAAGTAGAAAATGCCGCAGGGGATGACGCAATAGCTAGTGAAACGGCTAATTTTATTCCATTACCTGTTCCAGTCACCATCTCGATTGCAGTAATACCAAACGACCAAATGTCGGCTTTAAAATCGTAACCGTGATCCTGAAAACAAAACAAAAAGCGTTAACTTACAGAAAAACTGGCTGTTTAAGCGTGGGGTGTTTACCTGTTCCATAACTTCCGGAGCCATCCAACACCTGAACAAGAGAAATACAACAATGATGATATCTAAATTGACACGTCAAGCACAGAATGCTAACTTACGGAGTTCCAACAAAGGTGTGTCTAACTTTCTGACGTGACAAGTCACCACCAGTGGCCAACCATGCGGAAACACCGAAATCAGCAATTTGAACAGTACCATCTTCTCCCATCAAAATATTTCCTGCTTTTATATCGCGATGGATTTGGCCGTTGCTGTGAAAGTACTCCAGGCCTTTTAGTACTTCTTTCAGAACACTGGAAGGAAATCCCTATATATATACTCAGTTTGACCACGCTGGGCCTGGCGTAACTCACGTGGCAATGGTTGGTTCATCAAAGACTCCATGCTTACAGTCCATAGTTTTTATTCTGTGTTTTATGATGTCTAGAAGTGAGCCACCTTCGAGCAGGCGAAGAACAAGCCAGAGCTCCTCTTTTACTACAAAAGATGTGTAGTAGTTTACTACATTTTCATGGTGACAAGATGACATGGCGTGGATCTCTTTCTGAAAATCAAAGTAAATCAACCAACTAATACCTCTGACAAGGATACCTTTGCCAAAACTTCAACTCACCAGCAACTCCTCCATGCTCGTATTCCATTTTTCGAGGTTGATTCTTTTTATGGCACACTTCTCTGACCGAGGAATGCAAATGGCTGCATGGACAACAGCTGTAGCTCCAACACCTGGAAATCGGAAGGCTGTTAGCTAATGCCCGACACACCAATATAAAAATGACGGAGTTATTACTCACCGATGACTTCATTTAGCTCATAGTCTTCCTTCGTGTTTGGCCAAGGTTGAGGCGGCGGTGGTGTATCTACCATTTTGGTTCCGAGAAGTTCAGCGAATGAAATAGAGACCCTTCGGACAGCTGAGGTCTTCCGCTGACTGGATACGGTTGACCCGGGAGTGACCGTGACACCCTGACGACGTCCTGCCTTCGAAGACGGTGAAGGTGCTGAGTGTGAATGATGATCTAACCTTAATTGAGGCGGGGCATCCGAACTTGAACTTTTTCTTCGGTACGTTCCCGGGCTAGGAAAAGAAAACTTATTTTTTACTCTTCCGATCTCAACAGATCCTTAGAACATTAGTAAAACTTTAACTGCTTTTTCCAAAGACGTTCATATTATACGCACTTTCATCTCTTCAAGTAATTACAGATTTGAAAGTAGTAAAACTGCATTGATAAGCAGTCTTTGGCTTAGCTTACAAATTTTTTTCTAGTAGTAGTAGGGTGCATCCATAAAAATACATGTATATTTAGATTTTAGACAGTAGAAATGGCAAGCCTAAGATAGCCTTAATCAAACCACCAAGTGTCATGCCACAAAACTCGGGTTTCCAAAAAATATAATTAATTTGTGGTGGGTAGACAAACCCAGAGAAATTGTGGTCAGAGTTCTCGATTTCGTCGCCGACTGGCGCTACGCTAGCGCAGCCGAAAAAAGGCGCAACAACCGCTAGCGCAACTAGTGGCTTCTCTTAATAGAAAGACGCAACCGCTAGCGCAACTAGAGGTTTTTCTCAGGAAAAAGGAGCAGCCAGTGTTTGAAGCCGCTACATGCATCGTTACTTGCGAAAGCACACAAGTTAATGTAAGTAGCGATAAGTTGCGCTCGCTTTAATACGATTTTTCTCAATAAAAAGCCATGCAAAGAAGCCGCGCGTAGGGGCTTCGAACACTGGGCGCAAAAAGCAGCTTCCCTCAAAAAGGCCTTACGGGCCAACGCAACAAACGGCTTTTCTGAACGAGAAGGCGCTACCTTAAACCGCAATTGCCTATCCGACAGTCTAGGCAAAGGCGCTAGAAGTAGCTCCCTGGGCGCTAGTTGCTATAGCACTTATTCTGGCTCCTATGGGCGCTAGAAGTAGCGCCTTTGCAGGATTTTCTAAAAAAAAAGCGTATAGGCGCTAGAAGTAGCTCCCAGGAATTTCACGACGTGTAATGCTGCAGAAAAAAACTTGAGTTATGCCAGCTTCCGCATTAATCTATCGTATTTTCCAGTTCCTTAATATTTCGACGAAAATACCCCACACTAGCTGCTTGAGGTGTATACACTTCAAAAAATTATGTCTTGATTCCTTTTTGTGCCGTAAGCTAAATATAGCGCCCTAGGAGCTAGATTTAGCGCCTCCCATTAATTAGGCTGCCGTAAGCAATCGCCACGACAGAATCCAAAAAGCCATGGCCATTTCGTGTATTTTTGTGAGCTGATTCCAGTAGAGAAAACTCTTTGTCCGACCAAATCGACCCCAGCTGGACAGTTCAGATTTTTCTCAAATACGCTAGAATTAGATCCCATAGGCGCTAGTTGTAGCGCATGGAGCTACTTCTAGCGCCCATAGGACCCAGAATAAGCGCTTTAGCAACTAGCGCCCAGGGAGCTACTTCTAGCGCCTTTGCCTAGACTGTCCGAGGATCTCGGAGTGCAAGATTTTCGCTAGCGCACGTGGCTAGTTGCTCCAGCCGGAAATTGCGCCTGAGATGATTGTGGTACTATGAGGAATTTAATTTTCGTGATTTAACTTACCTGCCTGGTGCTGCAAGTCCCGGTGAGATCCTCCTGTATCAGAAAAATTATTAATAGCCAATCAGAATTTCCGTTTCACTTCCTTTTCAATCAGTAATGAATTCGTCTAACGTAAATGAAGAGCCTGGAACATACGGGATTTTTATTTCTTTCTTTTTTTCTTAATATTTCTTCTTTAGTAAAGTTCAGTAGTTTATGATTTTCTCAGTAGAGACTATTGTGAGGACGCTAGTCACGAATTCGGCTTGATTGCTAATGAATTTCTGTTATGCCATTTTAATCGTCCAATAGCCTATTATAAGACCTTGCAAAAAAAAAATGTTTATTAGCCCTCACCTGTTCATATTTGCGGGGACGGAAGTTGAAGATCGAAATTTGTTACATTTTTTAGACGCCATTTCTCCACTGACGCAATATATAGGAAAAAATAGAACGGAAGTGATTTGCAAAAAAAAAAAAAATTAATTAGCACTTTGGAGACTAGGCTTCTGATGCTATGAATGATGATAAAATAAGGAAACAGAATTAATTGATTGGGATTGTCCTTCACCCCATAACAATAATAATGATAGTTATTACTGTTTTCAGTACTAAAAGGTAGTCCAAACTGACTTGAACTTTTTGCACTTTTAGCAGAGCTTAATAGATTTTCTGTAGACTGGGGTCGTCGATGCCGTTTATAGAGTTAAGCCAAAAATTTGAAGGACGTTTCCAAGAATTTAAATCCTCTATTAATTCTTAGACTCACTGTACTTATTAATGCAGATATTACTAGCAAATAGAAAAAAGATTGCGAAATCCCGAACCGATCAAAGACTCACTTAGAGTCTCTTCTATAAGGCAGAATCTGTCAGACGCACAGAAAAAAATGTGTTCAAACTTTAGGATGTATAGACGGGATTTACCTTGCCCCTGACTTCATCCCAGTCAAAGGTCACCCTAGTGCGAGTCAGAATTTACACTTCTTACTATAAAAAGACAAAAGGAATCCTCGAATCCGTGCCTAAGCATTTCCATTAAGCTATTTATTCCCCGCATGAATGCAAGACTGATCTCTTGATCTTCTTGAGTCCATTTTAGCACATGACTTGCCGGCTGTTGAAAAATTTATTTTAATTTTTATNATTTTAATTTTTATCTTACCTCTTTGAACTAATCCGAATTGGCGCAGCCATCGTCTCCATTGTTTTTCTGCTATGTGATACTGCAAAAATAAAATATAGGTTAATAGTCAAAATTAAATTAAGGGTGAAAGCGTTCTTACATACAAATTCAATCCCTTCACATCATCGAATTCCTTGCAAGGTCATTTACTCATCATCTCTGCCTTTAATTAGAATTTTAAGCCGTGAAAAGGTCCTGATTCATCACCAGAGCCCTTCTTATCAAGAATTTTTTAAATAAAATCCTAATCCCCGATCAGTTTTACTTTCCCATTAATAAAAAGCTATAAAAATGTGTTGTTCTAAGACTTCCTTGGTCGTGTTTCTTCCGTCGTAAAAATCTTTCGGATCTTATCTTTTTTACAGGGGTTGATTCTATACAAGCAAAGCCATCCAACTCCAACCCTTTAGGGGCTGCCCTCTTTGTTGACGTGTCAAGCTAATTTCCGTTTTTGCCCCGTATCTGCATTACTTCACTTTAAGAGGACAACAATGGAAATGGATAAAATCAAGGTAAAAAGGCTACTTAATTGGTTCGTGAGCTGTTCATTGCTGCAGAGTGGTTCAGCATATTGTGCTCTTTTCCTGAAAAATCTAATAAGATTTTACAAAGTTTAAAATTTTTTTAAGTGAAGAAAATTCTTGCTTAAATCCTGTACACGATTTTACTTGACCTCCAGACAGAAATTTAATTTCATTGCTAAAGTATATATTAATTTTGGAACGCAGCTGGTGCGTGCGTTCATCGACATGAGGCTTTGGCTTTATAATTTATACCTGGTCTTGCTGCTGCTCCGGCTTAAGTTGTGTGCTTCAGATTGGATTCTGTCTTGTAGAACGTGTTGATGGGCAGCGATGAAAATGAATTAAACAAGAAATTTAATTATAATGTGAAAAAAGTACTATTGTGGTGAACTGGAAAAAATTCCTGTGCTATGTGATCAGATCTCTACCGCAAGGATAATAGGAGCGAGTGAAGGCAGGCCCATGCTTCTCTCATTATTAATGAAGTCAACGAAAAATTGGTCCCCCTGCCCCTCTGGAGAAAACTGTCATTTTCAATAATGTGTAGATTAAAGCTCCAAAAATTCAACAAATATCTCATCTGCCTTGACTTCCTTCTGTTATCTCCCATGTACAACAGTTAGCTTAGTTGGTTTGGAAGAGAAACAAGGAGCATACTTTTTGTAGTGAGAAAATTTCCAATTGTCGCATCCCCAAAAATATTTAGTATTTGTTTCGATAATGACGGAGGTTCGAGAAAGGAAAATTAAGACAAAAAGCGCTTAAAAATTCTTGGATTCCCTTGAAACAACACCCATTTAGTACGATCCGCATAAATCGAATCATTCCGTTTTAGTATCCGTAATATCGGCCACGCTTATTTCGAAATATAAAAAATCTGCATCTGAGCGCTTATCGAAGAGAGGACCTCATACTGATTAATTCACAAAAGCGTCGCTTTCTTTTCCTAAATTTTCCTTAACTGCTTTCTTAGTCAGATGTGATGCGTATAGCGTATAGCTTCTAAGATTTCCCGACGACGGTGCTGCCGGAATATCGACCCATCGCTTACTGTCTGTGGGGCTGTAGGAATTTAAAAATATTATTTGTATCCCGGGTGAGGGATAAGAAGGATAATTCACATAGCTTCGGGAACACGACGAGGTCACCAATAACCTTCCGTCCCTCTTTAGCATGAAACTGGAGACAGACACATTTGTTTGTTTTAACATAATAGCTACTTTTGCCTTTTAGGGAAATGGAAAATGGAACTGAGCAAGGGGTCTGTTCCCTGAAATTTGTCCACATCACAGAAATCAGAAAAAACAACTTAGCTGTACGCAAGATTCTATCAATTATAACCATTTGGTAGCTGAAACCTGGCGGGTTTTTCATAAGAATTTTGTGAAAACGAATCACGAAAAAGAGATTCTAAACCTAACCAAGGAGTCAGATATTATTTACCCCTAATTTGAGGCCAAAAGCTTCAAGGGCCTTGGGGCCATTTTTATTTTGAGCTCAACCTCGAATCCTAATTCCTAACTAAAAGAGCTTTTCACGAATTGATATTTTAGCACCTTTCATTACGATTTTCACGAAACTTTTACTTTTATAGAACTGAAGGTTGAGGTGAAAGGCCCCAAGTTTGAGGGTTTTTCGAACCTCAACCTTGAGGCCTTTGTCCCCATCCCCAAGCTCGGGAAAATGATTTCTGACACCTATAACCGAGCCAAAAATTAGGACGTATCAGTCCTATGCACAAAGTCTTCCTGGTCTCATTTTTCAAAATTACGTTACCCGACTTCGGTTTTATATTGCGATTTTATTATGAAGTAACTTAATTATTAATCACTCTTTGAATTGAAGGAGGTTTGGGTCGGTGAAAGCTGGTGAAAAGAAGCTGGAGCGGGATTTTCAATTTTCAGGAATAATCATATTTTTTTTCGGAATTTCATAGAAATCATGTGTTGTGTCATCCATGTTTGAATTATATAATCAAACAGTCTGACGGTTAATTTCTTTGGTTCCGGCGCTGGAAAGCGATTTTTAGCTCACTGAACGTATTCAAGGAGAGTTGAAGGGATAATTGCAGGTTAAATTTCATACATTCATTTATGTAATGCTCGAGTAGTTTTGCAAGGTTGTTTAGTTGAATTCATCTTAATTTACTATCATTTACAGCTTTAAGTACTTGCGACCGCTTGTCGGGGTCTACCTTTTACCCTCTTCATTGCGTGATTTTACTTCCGGTAGAAAAATGGGACGAAGAACAGGCTCAACAAAAGTCAGTTCAACCCCACCCAAGAAGATGATGACGAGGTCTGCAGCCGCTGCTGCCAGCTCTCTTGATGAATCCAGTCGGACTGCATCAACTGCGGCAGTTCCACAATGCTCGCCTGCAGAACAGCAACCGCAGCGTCCAGAACCTCCCAGCTCTCCAGCCAAATGTGCCATTTGTCTTGGGGACCTAGCAAACCGCTGCTACACCAACTCCTGCATTCATCAATTCTGTTTTGGGTGCCTGTTAGAGTGGTCGAAAATTAAGGCTGAATGTCCGTTATGCAAAAGTAACTTCCAGAGCATTTATCACAATATTCGGACGAATGATGACTATGACGAGTACCATATTCCTACAAACATTATTCCACATCTTTCGATTCGACTCCAAGCAGCTGATGGAACTGTTTATCCAGGACCCCCGTAAGCTCAGAGCCCTAACAATTATATGGATACCAGTTTTATGGATTCTATTGGTTCACAGTGGGCTTCCCGTACCAGAATTTAGACGATTCTCTGAGCCACGTATTCCATTCCCATGGCTGAGTAGCGGAGCATCGTCCCCATTCCATGATCACGGTTACTCATTCCAACGAATGGTGCGAGATAGGGAACGATCAGAGCGACTGGCTAATACTACCGCCAATAGCTACATTCGGATTTTAGAGGTGCGTGATTAAATATATACATGCAAACCATGTCTTTTGTTTTAATTGGTTCATACTATAGGTGGGTCCTGTAAGTGAGCCACGAGCACTAGATTTCATGAGTATAAATTCGTCTGGTCGCCCAGCGCTTGACAATCCTTTCTACAACGAAGAACAGTAAGTGCAGTGTCAATGGTTTTGGTGATGTTTAATTTAAATCATACTGTCTATTTATAGTGAACTTTTTGGTTCAATGGAAGAAAATGCAACAACTGACCCGCAACTCCGTGGTTATCAGAATCGGAAGCGAATCTACGATCGTTCACAGTATGTGCAGCCTTTTGAGTCAGCGCTTCCAGCCGGTACGGTCTTCTTCCCGTCTGTTGAATACTTCCGAACTCATCCGGCGTCCTTTGGGCGGATCTCGGGGTGGCTTTATCGTGAAATCATGGTCCTCATGGGCATTCATCGCTCTCGAACAGAAGTATGGCCCTAGTTTTGTTATTCACTACCGCTCTTTTTAACTCGTTTCATTGCTTTAGATGGGCTATGTCTTTGATGTAATACTTGGTCTTCTTCTCCGATTCGATATTCGTTCACGCGAATTCCGTGAAATGATTAACATGCATTTTGGAGCCCGGACTCGTCATTTTCAGCATGAATTTTACCACTTTGTGCTGACGGGAATGAGGATGGAAGAATACGATCGTGTGGTAACTTACACGGTTTCCAGTACTGCTGGAGCCACCGGTACTACAGCAACTACGACAGCTACTTCAACAAGCTCAGCGCCAGTTGCTGGACCCAGTCGAGTTGTGACGATCACTATCAGTGATTCAGAACCTGAAGTAGAAGGTGATTATGCGGAACAACTCATTGACGTTGGAACTGAATCAAATTCAAGTAAGGTTTTTATTATTGGCTTTAAATTGTAATGCCCCTTATAAATTATTTTTTTACAGATTCTTCAGATTCCCAACCCAAAAATCCAATTAGAGCGAGCTCTAGCACTGTTACTTTGCCAAAATCTACGCCCTCATCAGTAGCTACAGCTGCTCTCCATCAGTTACAAAGTCCTCGGCTTCCCAGTGTAACGACGCCCGGCACCGACGCTGGCGCCTTATTCCTTTCAAGTGATGAGGAGGATTTTTTTGTACCCCAATTTTTCAGAAAGTTAGCAAGTTACACCAGAGATCATGCAAACATTGGTAGTAGTAATAGTTCCGGAAATCGCCTTGTGACAGCAAGGAAGGCCTTACAAACATCTCCCCCACCACCCAGTCGAATGAGCGAGGTTCCACCTTCTTGTCGAGAATCTCGATTTCAGTCTCGAGCTGAAAGTAGTGGTACTATTCCCGGTCCAAGTTGGAGAATAGATGCTTCATCGTCTAGTAGAGACTCGCATGCTCCTATTTGGGGCTCACCACCACGGGCCCATTCAAGTAACAGTAGGAGCACGAGTAATTTTGCATTCATGCCTCCATCTGAGTCCATTGATGCAATCCGAAATCCGTAAGTGTGACTAAAATTTCAGCAGAATGATTTATGCAGCCTGAAAAATTTTTAAACATTATTTTCGTTTTAGTTACAGGTCGACTAGTCGAGATGTTTCAATCCTGCCAGGACCCAGAGAATATCCTCCTGCTTCTACAACAAGCCGGCCCATTTTCGGAGATATAGACCGACCTTGCTGCCCTGTTGAGAGCGGAACAGGATCAGGCAAGTCTCTCCTTTATGCAGTAAAAGATTAGTAACTTAACAGGAACCTCTTTTCTTACAGGATGCTGCTACAATGGCTATTCTACAGCACCCGTAACAGTTTCAATCATTGAGCCTTCCGCAGGAAGTGCTCGAACTGGACTTTCCATTTCCCCGTCACCTCGCCGGCGATCTCCAACACCCCCTTATCATTATCCTCCACTAAACACTTCTTCCCCGCCATCATATTCCTCGACATTTTTCTGGGGTGGGAGGTCACAGAATTCACTTGAACTTCCGAGCCGTTCATCGGGGACATCGCCAAGATTTTTCGGTAGACAGAGCTGTCTTGCAGACCCCGTAGCCAATATAAGTCCAGATGAAACACCAAGACGGGTTAGCTTTAATCCTCACATTGAAATCAGCCGACCACCGCGCTTCAATCCAGGTGCGCCATTAGAACAACCAAAGAAATCGGAACCACTCCAAACTATTGAATCTGACTCAGATGAAGTGGAAATGTTGGGCATTCATCCAATCGTTAAACCACCACCGCTTGCTGTCATCACTCTGTCCTCAGACGAGGAAGACGAGAAAAAACCCAAAATTGAAGAGAACCAAGGAAGCGCTCCCCCTGAGGTTTTAGCTCCGCCTTCTGCAGCAGCAATAGATATTGTACCAATGAGCAGTGCTAGTGCTTGGGGGAGCCATGGCTTTGAAGCTAATTGTGAAGTGGAGGTAATTAGATTACCGACATCATCACGCCGCACTGGTTCAAGTCTATTATCTCCGTCGGCTCCATTTTCCCCGAGGACTCAAACATCAGCTACAGCTTCGAGTAGCTCTGGAGATGCACGCTCACGTATGGGTCGTGACATCGAAATCCCAATCTCAAAATGTCTTGCAAAACAAAGAAAATTGTCCAGCTCAAAGAGGGCAAGCACATGCAGCCATAGCAGATCCATGCAAAAACATGGAAAGAAACCAAAATACTCAAAGCCCGAATTCATCGAAATTGACAGCAGCAGCGAGAGTGAAAACAGCACAGACAGCGACTTGGACAGTTTCAGAAACATGTTTGAGATCCGGAAAAAGAAGAATAAGAAAACAAAGAAAGCCAAAAGGTAGCTTATTCATATAAAACAGAATAAACGGGAATGGTAATTCAAATGTTTTTGCACTTTTCAGGGCACGAAGTAAATCAAGGCTTCATAAAAAGTCTGCCAAATCTACAGACATTATTCCGCCTAACCGTGAACCTGCTCTTGAGAGTTATGCAGCCTTTCTTCAAATGCAGCGTTCACACATGGGGAGCAAGTCCCGTGCTGAGTCCTTCATACCTCCGTCTTCGCGTAGAAGGGCATCATCATCTACAGATTCCGGTGTGGAAGGCCCATCGAGTCCTCCGATCATCACTTCCTGGAACATGGAAAAATCGTCTCCATCCAGAAGAGTGGCAGCGGGGCATGCAGAACAGACTCGAAGAACTCCTGTTATTTCCCCGAATCCTGTTCACGAAGATTCACCATCTCCTCCTCCTAAACAAGTTGCATCAGTTATTTGTGTTCCTCACAAATCTCCAGTAATTGAAACAAGTCTTCCGAATCCTGCAATTGGAATTCTTGATTTAAGGAAACTGGTGGAAGAAAAACGGAGAAACGTAGCGAAAGCAAGCAGTAGTACCAGCAGTGGTATGAGGAATGGAGTAATATCTGGGCTTAGTGGGATTGCGGGTAGGCGTTGGGAATCCGATGACGAAGAAGCTCCGACGCACACACACCACTCAAACGACGAAGACAAAGCAAAACAAGATTCAGACGAAAGTGATGAAATTATCGTTCATAGTGAAGAGTCTAGAACAGGGTTGGATGGAAGCAACGGGGAATTTTCCCCTCCTATGATAAGATTTGACCGACCTGGCAGTGAATCTGGCGCAGACAGCGAAGTTTTACGTTTCCATGCAGCGTCGAGTAAGCCAAACTTTCTTTGATAATCAAGCCTGGTTACTGAATTGTGTTTTTCTTTCATAAAATAGGCTCTGGTTCAAGTAGTCCGGAAGCTACATTCCTAACTCCCTATTCAAACGGCCGTGATAGTCGTTTCACGGTCGACGTCGCACAATCACCAGAATGGCGTGCTGAATCCTCCTCCTTCGCGGACCATGGCGATCAGCTTAATGCAGCTAACCCGCCATGGCCAGGATCAAGTAGCACCACATTCCCTATTGACTACGCCCCGTTTTCCTCAACTAGAGATGGAGGCCTTGACTTGAGCATTGGAGCACTTCATCCATCGGTCTCTCCAACTTACGAGACCAACCATAGTAGCGGGTCTAGAAGGCGAAGCTCGGAGGGTGACTATTGGACCGAAAGTATCAATCGCTGGCTCTAAAACACGTACTTGTTATAACTTCCTTTTTTTTGTAATCCTTGATTCCTTTCATGTTTCTAACAACGCGATACTGAATTTATGAACTAAATATGAATAAACTACAATCAGTGTTGCTGCAACAGGAAATTACTCGCTGTTTTCTGTTTGCACAAGGTGAGAAGGCGGTACCATCGTTTGCAAAGGACGAAGCAGTATAGTTCAAATAGTTGATTTTTCATTGACTAAGAATGCTCTTTAGTTTGGAGTTTGGACTCTCTTCAATGACGTGGGAATTCTGCAAAATTGACAACCCGAGTATAGCTTTATTTTTTCTGCAGAGCCACGCATTATTCTTCCGCTCTTCGTTTACTGATTAGATAATTCGGATTTTCCTTTCATTTAGCACAGTTTGCAAAACACAATAACTTACTCTGTGAATTTTTAGGACAGGAATTTTTTAATTAATTATGAGCTCTCAGTCCCTAGTTTTTGGAATTTGTCTTTTTCTTTTCGCTGCTTTGCAGGTCGGTTTTTTTCCGTCCATTGATTTTGTTAAGTTTTTCCTCGACGGACTCAAATTGATTAGTTTGAATTAATTGAATTTTTAGGTAAACAGCTTAAAATGGAAATGGGAAGTTTGGGAAGATGTTCCCTCAACTAGCCAATTACGAATTCACCTTTTCAATCTGACCAATCCGGATGAGTTTGAAGCAGGGCAGACGCCATCATTTGCTGAAATTGGACCTTACGTCTTTAAGTAAGTTGGGAAAGCTTAATCTTAGTCTTGAATAATTTTTTTAACAAAATTTAACGCTGGAACCCTTATAAATTACTGTTATTCGTAAATTGAATGACTACAGTGAGAAACGTGAGAAAGTTGGAATCCTTCATTCCGAGGATGGATCAACCGTGGAGTTTCGGGAGCAAAAAACTTATGCGTTCATGCCACTAGAATCAGTAGGAAGTGAGGATGACCTCGTCACTATTGTCAATATCCCACTCCTGGTAAGCGTGTCAGAGAAATGATCTGCTTATGCATTATGCTTTCTCATTATTTCCACGTAATTAAATTTTACAGACTTTTGGTAAAATCCTTGGAGATGTCCCGTTCGTCGGAGCAACGTTTTTTAAGAGCTTAGTAAAAAGTGGAGAAAAATTAACAAGACGAAATGAGCGAGTAGGCGATGTGTTTTACTATGGATTTCAAGCGGAATCCTATGTCAAGGTCCTTCAAGAGCTCCAGCCAGATCAGCCAATCCCTGAACAGTTTTCAGGTGGACGCTTTGGACTCTTCAAAGGCGTATGAGAAATTTCAAACACTTTTAGACTTTATTTCTTTTCAGCAGGCCCTAATTCTTTGTGTCCTGCAGAGAAATGGTACAGACGATGGAGCATACGTTGTTGGAACTGGAAATAACCCTGAGGTTCCTTACGGGAAAATCGTTAGCTGGCGAAATGAGTCTCAGTTGTCCTGGTGGAGTGGTTCTGACTGTAACAAAATTAACGGAACGAGGGGACTCACCTTCGACCCGAACTCCCTCTCAAAAATCCACTTAAGTACTTTCGACTCTGATCTCTGCCGATCGACACTGGTGAGTCAGATAACATAAAAATTCCGAATTTGATGTCTGTTTTGCTGCTATGACTCAGGGCCTTGTTTTTTCCTTTGGGAATTCCAGTACACATATCATGGGAAAACGAAATTCAAAGGGGAGACTCCTGTTTGGAAATACATTTTTGCCAAAGATTTACTGGATGATGGAAGAACCAAGTCAGAGAATCTTTGCTTCTGTGCCAAAAAAGCAGACGGGCAGGAAAAATGCCTCAAAAAGGGAGTCATTGACTTGGCACCTTGCAGGAATGGTTTGTTGGCTATAGCCTTCGCTAATTTTCGTTTACTTGATTTTATAATTTGATTTTCAGGTGCTCCGCTTGTTCTCTCCTATCCACACTTTTTTCATGCTGATGAGAGCTATGCTCATGAAATCCATGGGATGCATCCCAACAAATCACTTCACAATTCTGTAGTCCTCGTAGAGCCGGTAATTTTTCACACCGAAATCATTTTTCTATAAACCAAAAAATCAAATTGCTTGCTTTCAATAAATTTCAGAAAACTGGAACAGTCCTCCAAGGTAAGTTGACAGCAGTAAGCATTTTAAAAATCAGTTTAACAGATTTTTTCAATATAGAAATCAAGCGATTCCAGCTAAACATTCACATGAAACCAGTTCCAAGTCTCAAATACCTGCAAAAAGTTCCTGATCTCCTGCTTCCGGTTTTCTGGACAGAGATGGTAAAGGAGGGTTGATATTTCTGCTAAAATTAACAAAAAACTTTTTACATTAGATTTACACAGTGAATGAGGAAGCAATGAGTATATTGAAGGAAGAACTCAAAAATCATCCTCGGGAAGATGTCGATGAAGAAGGAAGCTGGGAAGGTGAGAGGCTGGAGGCACCGGCTAAGCCAGCCAATTCTTCAACCAGTCTTCAATCAGGTCAGACAGTCCTAAACCTATTGTTGGGAACTTTCCTCCTAGTTTTTAGCTCCCTGTTAAAATTATAACCCTTATTCTTCCCAGCCTTTTTTTTAATACCAATAAAGTATGCTAATAAAGGAGCAAGCTTCTGTAGCCAGACGAGTATGAGTGACTGTTTTATTTTTTTCCAAAAATGTTCAAGGCTTAACTAAATTCAAGAGGTCATTTACTTCCCGTGTCCATATCCTCCGTATTTCTTATGCCCGTATCCACCGCCACCTCCACCGTGCCCATACCCACCACCTCCGTGTCCGCCTCCATATCCACCGTACTTTTTGTGGCCGTATCTACAATATCAATCCGAGATTAAACTTAGTTTTCCAAAATGAGATATTTTAGCTTACCCTCCACCACCACCACCACCACCGTGTCCTCCATATCCTCCATATTTCTTATGCCCGTATCCACCGCCACCGCCTCCGTGGCCATAACCACCACCGCCACCGCCACCCCTATCAGATCAAAAAAAATTTGTAATATGTTTAGTCTGAACTTTTTAACTTCGAGATTTACCCGTGTCCGTAGCCTCCATAACCCCCGGCGCTGCACATCTCTATGCAAACACAGAGAACCACACCGAGAACAATCTGCAAAGAGAAGTCAAAAATGCAGTTCGGCGTTACTTCGAAAATATTCCAAAAAATTTCTTTCTTAATTTTTAAAATTTACTTACGAGAGCTAGAATATTTCTTGCCATTTTTTCAGTTGTTTCTCAGAGCTGTAGATCTGAAGTGAATGATTCCTCAGCTCTAAGACTTGGCTTATATACTAGTTTAAATTGGTACGAAACAAAAAACCGTGGTTCATTGATTTTTACTTTATGTAACATCTTAAGAAAGGAAATAAGGGAAGAAAGTAATACTCTTCCTCGTTCATAATTGATTTGTCACACCTCAAAAAATATTAAAAAATCAAAAAAAAACAAGTGAAAAAAT
>JABASM010001165.1:0-15968 GCA_019776545.1 Brachystomella parvula | reverse complement strand
ACTTTGCGTATAAGAGACCACTTTTGTCGGTCCCTTGGGGTCTCTTTTATCCGAGTTCCACTGTATTACAAACAGAACCTATTGTTACGAACTTTACTCACGTCAAATCATTTTTGTCCGGAGAGTACTGATGAGTCAGAATGTATTTCCTGCTTTACCTACACATCTAGGCAGAACACCAGACTAAGATTTCTAAGGTTGCTCCGAAAGTGGGGGAAGAGATATAATAAGGGGAAAATCAGGTCATTCGTTGCAGGAGGAATGGCAACTTTATTTATAAAAAGAATAAAAATGAGACAACAGTCCGATTTTTCCTTAACATCTTTCGCGGCAACCGCGTGTTCAGCAATGGCGCGTGAACGCGCGTTGCAAGGTTTTATAGCCGATACCCAGGCGAATTAACCATTTTCCGCCTCCTTTTCGAATCCGTCACTCTCCGCGTGTGGACTAAGTTTTTTTATTGAGGTGACTAATTAATTAGTAATTAAATTAACTGATCAGCAAGTACCCCAGGCTCAAAATGAGTAGCGAGGAAGAACAATTCGGTCAAATTGTAAACACTTTTTTGTCCACGGACAACGACATCCGAGCACAGGCGGAGGTAAGTACAAAGGTCAAACTTTGCCATCAATGACAATTGACAATGAGTCTCGCACATGGGATTGGGCCGAAGACGAGGTCCAGCGTTCCTTGACCGTGTGGAATCTAGTCAGAAGGCCTAGAAACTCCTGTGAATTCTAGTTCAAATTACGAGAATTCTTTTATTTGATTTTCCAATAGGCTAGTTATGACGGAATCTCAGCTGATAAGAAAATTTTCTACCTTCTCAGCCTTTTAAGACAAGGAGAACGGCAGGAAGAACTTCGTCAATTGTGTGCTGTTTTACTTCGTCGGCTCTTCACGCAACATTTCGAGTTTGCTTGGAACCTGGTAAGCAAACCTTTTCTTGCAGAGGAATTGCTCTATCTACTCTATCTTTACGATGTCCTTACTTTAATTAATATGGGTACACAATACTTTTGAATTAGCTGTCGTCAGAAAGTCAGAAGCACGTCAAGGATGAGGTGACAGCCCTCGTATCCCGCGACAATGAACGTATAGCAATGCGGAAGAAGATGTGTGAAATGGCTGCAGAACTCATTCGAAACCTCATTGATGAGAATGGGAACAACACTTGGGGTGAATTTCTTCAATACCTCTTTCAGCTCGTTAATAGCCCTTCGGTGGCTCTCAAGGAGAATGCCCTACTTATCTTCACCGCCGTGCCAGGCATATTCGGCAATCAACAAGCAAATTACCTGGACTACATCAAGCAAATGTTGGGACAAGCTCTCCAGTCTGAGGAGCCATCTGTTAGATTTCATGGAGGTCAAGCCCTTTCCAGTTTCATCTTAGACAATGAACGGGAAGAAGCCGTTCAGAAACACTTTTCCGACCTTGCACCGGGGTATTTAAAATTGATGCAAGAGTCCGTAGTGCGTCAGGAGAATGACGAAATTATGAAAATGGCAATCGAAATGATCAGTTTGTCGACCAAATTCTTTCGACCGTATTTTGGAGAGTTGTTGACTCTATGCCTTCAGATCGGAAAGAATACTGAGATAGATGAGGAGTGGAGACATTTGGCTCTTGAGTGTTGCGTAAGCGCTGCTGAGGCCGTACCGGGAGCTGTGAAAAAAATTGGAACTGAAATTATCCCGATGGTGGTTCAGCTAGTAAGTAGTTTTTATTTTTTTAAATTTAAGTTAACTGAAGTCCATGCTTTATGCTTAAATGTGTCATAGATGTTGGAGATGATGACAGATCTGGAGGAGGAAGAAGACTGGGTCACTTCGGATGAACCATGCGAGGACGACGGAGATGATAATGCTGCTGTGGCAGAATCTAGTTTGGATAGGCTCGCCTGCTCATTGGGAGGAAAGTTTGTTCTGCCAATTGTGATGAGTCAAGTGCAGACAATGCTGCAAAGTCCTAACTGGCAGAGTCGCTATGCAGGACTCATGGCTGTATCAGCAGTCGGTGAGGGTATGTGAAGACCATTCTGTTACTTTTCCCCGTGTAGTAGAGGAATCTTGAAGTGGAAATTGAATGTGACTCATAAATCTATTTTTAGGTTGCTTGAAACAAATGGAACCAATGCTGCCTCAAATTGTAGAACCAATCCTAGGATTCCTGAGAGACACCGTGAGTTTATGTGATGCTTCTAATTTCAAAGTTACCATTTAAATACTAAGCTGTTTACTCTTTAGAACCCTCGAGTCAGATATGCAGCCTGTAATGCGTTAGGACAGATGGCTACTGATTTCGCACCAAATTATGAAAAGAAGTTTCACGCCAAGGTTCTTCCGGGTTTGATATATTTGCTCGATGACTACTGCCCAAGGGTCCAAGGCCACGCCGGTAGGTCATCTAGCAGTGGAAGCTGATACAATAAAAAATATTTCATTGATAATTTATTTGCATGTATCGAATCACAGGCGCTGCGCTGGTCAATTTCTGTGAAGAGTGCCCCAAGGACATTTTGAAGGTTTACTCCGACGCCCTACTTGCCAAACTAGATACCTGTTTCCAAGAGAAGTTGAAGGAATTGGCTCAGAGCAACAAAAAGTTAGTCCTGGAACAGCTGGTGACGACAGTGGCTTCGATCGCTAATACGCTCGAAACTGACTTCGCTCCTTACTATGAGCGGTTCATGCCTTGCCTCAAGTTTATCATGCAACATGCTAACGCCCCTGAGCTTCGACTCTTACGTGGAAAAACTATCGAGTGTGCTTCACTCATTGGGCTTGCTGTGGGGCCTGACCAGTTCACCAAAGATGCTGCTGATATCATGGATCTTTTACTGAGAACTCAAGTTGACAATGGTGAGTCCTGAACTTTCATTAGGATTTAGCATTAAAATTCTATAATGGACTCTTTTACAGGTGGAGTTCATATTGCTGACGACGATCCTCAGCTTTCGTACATGATTACAGCATGGGCACGTATTTGTCAGATCCTCGGTAATATACCTAACCAATTACGCTGAATTTCGATGGTTACCATTCTGGACCTAATCCTTTTTTTTTTCTAGGCGACCGATTCGCACCATACTTACCAATGGTAATGGCTCCAGTTTTGCGAACTGCTTCTGTGAAACCGGAGTTGACGATGTTAGACTCCGAAGATACCGAAGTATGTCCACAGATGAGATTATACCCCTGATTATGAGGAATTATTTATGAAATATGTGTTCATTCCTGTGATTTTCAGGAAATCAAGGGTGCCGAGGATTGGGAATTAATTTCGCTAGGCGACTCTCAGACTGTTGGGCTTCATACTGCAAGACTCGAGGATAAGTCCATGGCTTGTCAAATGTTAGTTTGCTATGCACGTGTGATGAAAACTCATTTCCGACCTTTTGTCGATGAGGTAAGCCATTTAAGCGGACATCTGTTTCTGACAAGTAAACCGAATAATTTCTTATAATTTTGCTAGGTCTTGAAAATTGTGCTCCCTCTCTTTAAATTCTATTTTCATGACTCGGTTCGTGCATCAGCTGCTGAAATCGTACCTCACTTACTGCGTTGCCTTGAAGGTGATGTACCTGCTCAAATAATGCTCTGGAATCACATAAAGAACGAACTCTTTATGGCAACGGAAAGTGAGAGTGAGGCAGAGGTGAAGAGTGAGCAGCTCTTTGCAATGGCAGGTGCAGTTGAGATCCTCCCTCGAGAAGCATTCGATCACGAAACTATTCAAAAGATGACGACAATTGTGGAGAAGGTCTTTACAGAACATTTTGAGCGCTCGGCAGAGCGAGCGGAAACCAGGAAAGATGAGGATTTTGATGAAGTAGTAGAAGAGCAATTATGGGAAGAAATGGAAGAGGATAACTTCCTTCTGACGAAAGCTGCTGATATTACACACGCGTTTCTCAAAGTGCATGGGGCGGGCTATTTGCCATACTTGGAGCCAGCAGTACTTGGATTAGTC
Source organism: Brachystomella parvula (assembly GCA_019776545.1). Classification (NCBI taxonomy): domain Eukaryota; kingdom Metazoa; phylum Arthropoda; class Collembola; order Poduromorpha; family Brachystomellidae; genus Brachystomella; species Brachystomella parvula. The sequence goes on along the minus strand of JABASM010001165.1, from coordinate 11,993 downwards.
ACTAAACTCATTGCCCCAGATAGGCACTGGCAGGAAAGACAATGGGGTATCTGTGTCTGGGACGACATCCTGGAATTTGCTGGCCCAGCTGCTGTTATGTACAGTCAGGTCTTCGTCCCAAGCATGTTGAAGTATGTCACAGACTCGAGTCCGGAAGTTCGGCAGGCGGCAGCCTATGGGTGTGGCCTCATGGCTCAATTTGGAGGAGCTGCGTTTACAGGTCAGTACGTCGTCAAGGATGTTCATGAAATCGCTTAGTGAAATTAACGGAACTCTTTCATTTTTCGCTTCACAGAAAGCTGTAATCAAGCTATGTCTTTACTGGTACAAGTCGTTAACGCTCCAGACTCTCGAGAAGAGGAGAACTTAAATGCGACAGAGAACGCAATATCTGCTGCAGGAAAGATCATCAAATACTGTCCGAGCTCTGTGAATGCAAATGAAGCCATACCTATTTGGTAAGAAAGTGGTACCTTAAAATTTTGGCCTGTTCCACTAAAAAAAATTCGTTCGGATCTAGGCTCTCGTGGTTACCAATATGGGAGGACAAGGACGAAATGGGCTCTGTTTATGGGTTCTTCTGTGAGCTTTTAGAATCTGACTCCCCAGCAGCAATTGGAAACCAAGGATCAAACCTTCCTCTTATCGTGAGAATAATTGCAGACACCTTTCATCGGAAGGCTATCCCGGACGACTCTCCCCTTCGCACAAGAATGATCCAGCTCCTTCACAAGATTCGAGGGAATGCAGAACTTTTTCAGTACTGCGTCAACCAACTCTCACCTGAGCTCCAGCAAGCACTTGCAAAGTCCTTTTGAATCATTTAACCGGAAGTTGCACTTTTAACAATAAGGAAGGTTAGCGTTGTTGTTGTTGTTTCGTTTCCTATTATACTACAGATTTGGACTAGGTGTAAATCTCCCACAGCTAGTGTAAGATTATATGGAAAGATACTAGAGATTTAATCGTGATTCTTTTATGTGAACCTATCCCTTGCCTCTCAGATTCTTTATTGGATGATCAAAAGTTTTAATGGGCTTATATTTTCAGAGGCTCTGAATAAAAACTATATTATTGAAATCAGGAAGCCTTCCTAAACTAACCTTATTGAAAAATGACTTGATTTCTGAATCAGGGAATCCAATGTCAAATTAACACAAATCATTCAGAAATTCTGAAACTTTTGTTTAATTTTCACTGTCGTTAACAAAAGGTCAAGCAAGCTACCCCCCGTTGTCTCCATTTCGTATCTGAATAGGGCGAGTGTATGAGGTGAGTGAACTGCATTTCTCACAAAAATTCTCTGATTTTAAGGCAGTTAAGGATTTAGCGTTATTTTTTTTTATCTAACTCACCCTCACACCTGGTTATAATTACGTTATGAAAACCCAGTAGAACCCACCCACCCGAGCCTATCGTTTCTTTGCGAAGGCTCACTTATAGTAGTCGGTTAATTATAGCTATTGAATTGGGAACAAAAAATATTAATTAGACATTGTGTAGTCTTTCTGAGCTTGAACCTCGTGAAACAGAGCTGAGGAGTAAGGAACGTGAATGTCGCATGTAATCAAAAACGATCCACATCTCGTATACGCGGATCAGTGCAAGAAAGTAGAGGAAGAGCCACTTCAATTCATTCGTGATTATGGCTAGAACAGAGATGGAGATCAGTCCAAGGAGCGTTAGAGTACAACCGTAGATGAGCCAAGTTTTAATAGGCCACGCCCAATCCTTGAAAACAAAAGATTCATACTTTAATACTTTTCCAGTTTACTTGCAGGAGCTTACCTTCCGGACTCCAAAGAAAAGACCTAGAGCTAAGGAAAGGAATAATCCGCTTATTAGGAGCAGAAGAATCATTTGCCCATGAAGATCTGGAAATTTTGAATTTTTTAGTTCACCCAAATCATGTAAAATTAGTATTTATAGTTAACTTACGGCCAAATTTATCCAGCCTGGATTGAGTTGATACTCGATTGTAAAGATCAAAAGTAGTCTCATCATCAAACTGAATTTCTGCAGGTCCGAAGACTTTTTCCAAATCTGAAAGTGCAACAATGCCCAAGAGAAATGTCGCTGAGCCTATAATCTTCACAAAAAAAAAAAACCGATTTCAATTTTTCAGAGCTTGGAATTTTAGTAAGGAATCTCGTGTGCTTACAATGTCAATGGTTGCAATTAAGTAAACCGAAGGTTTCGGTGGTAGAGTCAAGCAGTAGCTACGCATCCTGGATTCGAAAATAGTGTGTTGACAAATTCCAAATTAAAAATTTGGATTGTTTCCACGCTTCTTCCTTTTCTTCAGCCTATAGCTTGAGAATTTTCTGTTCTATCCTACGAAGAAACATTTTTCTTTGGATCCTTTATTGATTCTTTGCACATTCGTTTGAGAAAGATTTTGGCTTTGGAAGAAGAAAGTGTGATGCGCGAGTGCAAGATCTTCAAGTTCCAAAACTGGTGTATACTGCACTCCATGCACGGTGCTTTCCTTTCACAAGGAGCTTTCACCTATACTTCAAAAGTCAATGGAACCAGCTTTCCTGCTTTATTATTCTTGTCTCAACTTTTTTTCCTATCCAATTGTAAATTAACACTGTCTCAATTACTGGATAAATCCCCTTGCTTGGATTAAGACGGCTTGGCAGAATGACGCGTGCGACAAAGATAATTATTTTTCTTTTGCGATGTTCCGAAAGTATTTTTCTTAGTTTGAAACTTGCAAGCTTCACAGCTTCCACATGGAAAATAGTGTGGGGTTTTAATCCATGTCATCTGCTGCGTATCCCCTCCTTGCTGGTTGCCCGCTTCGTTGTTCATGTTATGCCCAGTATGACCGGAGTTAGCTTCCTGCTCTTGATTCCTATTTCCGCCATACTGAAAGAAGGTCACATTTTCTCCTAAATTTGGAAGTCCTTGACTTTCGTTAGAACCAGACTGAGGTCCCCCGTTGTCTCCTCCAACTGAAATACGAAAAGTTGCCGGGGCTTGGCCCTCCTCTGAAAAAAAAATTAAGGTCAAGGAATATAATACCGAATGCCTTTTTATAATTTTTAAGCAGGGTTATTCGTGAGTAACCTTGTGCTCGCATTCCGATGCCTTGGTAGACGCCAGGTGTGTTGCTATTCTGCTGAGACGATTGGTATTGCTGAGCATACTGCTGTCCGTATTGCTGCTGTGGAGCTGATATAGTCGGGGTCGAGTTGAAGTTGAATGGACTTGTTAGAGATGTGACCGGTTGCTTCCCTTGGGCTCCTAGGATATCACGCCAATCCATTTTCACAACTTGGAGATTTCTGTTGGACTCGGGTAGCCCATTAGCCTGCCAGTTCCCTGAATAACTCATTTCAGAGGCAGTCCTTCTATCCCCTCTTCCCCTCAAGCAAAACTAAAAATTTTTAGCTTTCTCCACTTTCTCTGCCTCTTTCTTCTTTCGGAAAGTTGACTACAATATTTTTTTTCTGCTTTGAAATATTTGCATGACTTCATGCCTAATAATGCCTAGCTAGCGCGTAATATTCGTAGTAAACAGGAATAGTCTGAAAACGCTCTCATAGCAATTAACACTTTGCTTCCCGGCATGTCGGACATGGCGTTTTTCTACGAGCTATCTGGAATTCCGGCTTCCTGCTATTGTGCTCCCGACCCATCCGGTTTTCCAACAGACGCGGGCGAGCTTTTTTCTTATGGTGTCAATGACCTTTAACTGAGGTGGGCGCACCTCGTTCACGCAAATCGGAAAAATTACCATACGGCTGAAAGCTGAAATTATATAATCTGGAGACAAAAATTATTTGCCATTGGACTTGGATCTGGACCTATGAATGCTTGCCGAAATTAAGGATTTGTGCAGAAGAGCTCTATTTATTTTTAAAGTTTAGAAAATAAACAGTCGGATTTCCTGTATTTTGGCGCAGAACTTCTTTAAACCAGATAGAAAACCGCTTCCAAAAAGCAGACCATCTTTTGTACACTTCAAAAAAACGGCTCGCCAGAGGCTATGAATCAAGCAACTTAAACCATTCGATATTAGATAATTTGTTTAATTTTCTTAGCCCTGTGAAAAATTTAAAAGCTGACGCTGAGAATCGAACCCAGAATCACCTTTTCCCGGACTGTTTCTCTTCTCCATCGAACATAGTAAATAAGCCATGATTTCAAATTGCTGGATTTTGAATTGGATCAAAATGTCCGGCTTAAAAGCTGGTGAAATTTTTAATATTCGAAAAAAGCTAAGGGGTTACGAAATAACTTTCATTGTATAGCTGCAATTTGTCTACGGAAATTCGGATAGCTCGGTGAGGCAAGTGTTAATCCATTCGGCAGTCTAGACCGGTTGCAGAATTCGTAGGCCCGGCCCACGTCGAAAAAGACGCTGAATTCGTAGGCGGCCCGGTCGATGAATTCGTAGGCCGGTCGATGAATTCATAGGCTGGGCCTACGAATTCATCGACCCGGTATGTTTTTTGGAATTATGGGAAATTTCCTACGAGACGAATTTTGACTTTAATACTATCTAATTTTAAAGATATTGGCATTTCGCAACTTTTGTCCGATGTGTTTTTCGAAAAACTGGGTACTTTTCGAGTAATGCTCGAATGACTATTTTGAGGCTCATTTTTGGCGTAAATTCGTTAACATTATGTAGATGGAAGAACAGCGACCGGGCCTACGAATTCATCGACCTAGGGCTGTTTCAACACCTTTTCTCATAGATGGCCTTACAAATTGGGTCGATGAATTCATCGACCTGGTACACGAATTCAGCGACCTGGGACGCTGTACTCGTCGGCCCATACACAGATTCTGCGACCGGTCCAGACTGTTCGGTGGAAAAGTTTCCTGAAATTAGCATCGAAATTGGAAGAAAAGATACTTTTATCAGGCCTTTTCGCACGAACAATAACATGAAGAAGGCTAATTTAATTTTTCGCTTTTACTAGACGTAAAACTAGTGAAACTTATTTTAATTACCTGTCTTTTCGCCTCAATTCTTTGAATGATTAGAAGGGGATTAATTAAAATAAGATCAAACGAAAACGATTCAAGACAACAAAAAGCCTTTGTAATTCTGGAAAACATTGGAACTGTATAATGTTGCTTTGAAGTGAGATAAGAGGCGGGGTTGGCTTTTCACTAACCACGATCAAGAGGAATAACGATTAATGCTTTTGACTAAGTGGTGAAATACTCTAGAGTCCAGACTGACCAGAGATCACTAGAGCTCATCTCTCATTCCGCACCCACGAACTCCACAACTTCCTCTTTTAGTTTAATCTCTATAATTTAATTACGTGTAAAGCTGAGAGTAAATATGCCGAGGAAGAAGGGGATACTGAAATATAGCAGTCAAAACTACGACCAGTCGGACGAAGAATCCAGTGCTGGGGAAGCTATGTCACACCTGCCTTCACCCACGCCTCCACAGCTGGGAGATGACATTGAGCTTTCCATCTTGGCAATCGGAAGAGGTAAAGAGAAGCCCTTTTTATGCTGACGCTGTTTGTAAAGTCAAGAAATTTCCCAGGCAGTCCATACCGGAAGAAAGGGGAGGAATCCACTTTGCGAACAGAGGACTGCTGTTGCCCACCCACCCTTTTCACGACGCGATGCTCCTTCATAGCCGTATTTGCAGTGCTCCTCGTCACATCTCTGCTGGTTCTAATTCTGGATTTAGAGATCAATGAAGCAGAAACGGCGGCTAGGGGAAGACCCTACGTCAAGGGCTACTCCCATGGAGCAGCCTCATCCCCAAACAAAGCTGAAAATGTTCGTTTTGTCCTCCATGGAACGCCATCTTCTTACCAAGTTTTTGAAGAAATTCCGTATGACAGACGGCCGTCCATCACATCGATTAATTTGGCTTATGTGGATGTCAACATTTCCGTGCTCATGGATACGCTGAACAGTTTCGGTTGGACTAATCTGGAAAGCATAATCCTGAAGAACGTACGGTTCACTGGTGTAATGCCATGGTCAAAAAGGCTCCGCCCGAGCAGAATCACTACCCTGAAAAATTTTCATCTCGAATACAATGAGCCAATTGGCCCGAGCTCTAATTTCACCCTGGATTTATGTGATAAATGCTTCGGGGGTTGGAATCCACGCCTTCCAAATATATCTAACTTCCTTGAAAAAAGCTGCCTGGAATCCTTGATTTTCTTCCAGTCAGGCTACCACGATTCCGGTAGTTTATTAGATCTCGAGTTTAACGTGCATATTTCTCTCTGGGGCTGGACCTATTTTCACCTCAACTACGAAACAGGGGAGCTCATATCCATGCTTTCTTATACTCATGAGCTTCTTGAGAAAATCACGAGTACTGGCTCAACCCGGTTTCGGAAAGGCTTACAGAAATTGGGCCTTAGAAGTGTGGTACTCAACATTTCTACGCTGGAAGCACTCGCAGATGCGCATGGGAAAAGTGAGCTTGAAGGGCTTTACCTGGATGATGTGAATTTGCTCGGACTCGAGAATGGGACAAGCCTATCTTCTCTTCTGGCTAAGTTTACTCATCTTCAAGATCTATCGCTAAAATTTGGAAATTATGTCGATCCCCCTCCTCCCAGTAGCCACAGGGACGGTCCAAAGACTTCACCAGTAGAGTCAACAGACTCATTTCCTTTGATAAATCTCAACGACTTACCCACTACCCTCAAGAATATTGCCCTTGCCTTCGTCAAGCTTCAAATGGAGCCGGAAACCACTGTGAATTTCCATCTGGATCATCTCGCCCTCTACTTCACTGAAATCTTAACTGAGAGGATCGTAACTAATTTTTCATCCCATTTCGATGTAACCAGGGTTGCATGGCAGATTTGGCCGCTTGGGCCGAAAGTATTCTACTATTGGAACAATTGGGGTGATGTCTCACATCAAGTACGAGGAAATAATACGGACTGGATTTTCTTGGACAATACTTTTGTTGGGACTCTCCTGTCCAGCATTCATTTGTCCCAGGAAAGACCCAGGCTTCCGCTACAAATTCTCTTAGGCGAAGCATTTACAATGGAAAGGAAGACTCGAAGGGTTCCTTGGAGTTTTGCTAGGAACGTTGTCACGAATCCTGATGTCAACGCAAAGGCTACTTGGTTTAGATTACTTAACGTCGAAAAATTTTTAAACCCAAAGCTACAATCGGAACCAATTTGGTGAATGAATTAAAATCCATGTCCTTCAGACTGGCTAAATAAACGGTGCAACGCTAATCACTCAAACCGACGGGACGTAGAAGGAAGGTGATTAGCTTTTTGAATTATAGAATTATGGATGACTTTAGATTTCGACTGGGTTGCAAATATTTATTTCATGAGTCGGATTGCGGGTCATCCCCACAGGAGGGACAGGTTTTAGAGGTCGTCTCCACTCACACTCCAGGAGTTTGTAACTTTTAGAACTAGCTTTTGATTATAAGTCTCATCATAAAAAGTGAAAGTGATAAATAAATTGGTGCATTCCGTTTTTTTTTTGTTAAAAAAAATAAAAAATAAAAAAAAGTTCTAAATACCTCATGAGTTTCAAAAAACTGAAATATCTCAAATTCAAAAATCTTAAGGCTTTCAGGAACTTCAGACCTGAAAATTTTTAAAAAACTACAAGCTTAAAATTCACGAAAATCTCGGTATTTTGGATGTAGTTTTTGGGAAGCAACGATTGGAACTAAAGCGATATAAAGAAAAGACAGAAAGAAAGCAAGTGTTCCACAAAACTCCTCGTAGTTTATTCATGCCCCCTGGACCAGATAATTTTTTCTTGCCTTCTTTTTAATTCGAATTGAGTGGAAGCACTTTATCAGACCTTTTGACCTAATATTTGTAGCCAAGCCACAAATAATGCAAGAAAAAATATTGAGTCATTTATATTTTTTCAGTAGTCGTGAAAATAAATACAATTCAAAGAAGCAAATGTCCTGTCTGAACCATCATCAGCAGCTTCAGGGTTCCAGCATCGAGGCAAGGAATGAAGAACTATTGCAGCAATTCACAGGTACAGTTCTTCGTACTGTAAACTCATGATTTCTGATAAAATACTGTTCTTTAGAAGTGACAGAGACCCATTTGAACTTGCATGCGGAACCATGCTGTTTCACCCTGAAGGGAGCCATTCTTTCCACCGTCATTTCCCTCTTGATTGTTTCCGTTGTATTATTTACGCTGGATTTCACTATTATGGAAAATCAGAGGAGGTACCGAGATATAATGATGTCTGAATCGGGTTACCGAATCAAGCTGGTACAGGAGGGCGGATCATTTGATGAGGATACGGCGAACTTCAACAGTTACGCAAATCTCAGGGTCATTGATCTCAACAACGTGAAAGCGAACATCGAAGATTTGGTGGGCTTCATTCATCTGACTAAACGTCTCGAAGTAATTCGACTCCAGAATATGGAATTAATTGGGAAAGTTCCGAGGCAACTCCGTGATACCTATTATCAAATGAACAAAGTTAGGGAGTTCACCCTCAAATTCACCCAACCAATTGGACCAGGTGTAAATTTTCAGCTAGACGCTTGCGACACATGCATCATGGATACATCCGAAAATTTAGACAACATGCGACAGCTCCCGTGTGTCAAGTCGCTCCTCCTGTTCATCACTAGTGAATCCGAAAAACAGATTCTTCATGCCAGACTCGAGAATACGACTATTGAGATTGAGGTGAATGGGTGGACACTTTTGAAAATATTGCCATTGGAAGGGGAGGTGACGATTATGTTCAGCGACTGTGATAGAATACTTCAAAATATTTTGGATGCATACGCTGGATTTCAGTTTAAGAAATTATCTCTCAACGGTTGCCGTATATCCCCGGCTACCCTTCGACAAATTTTGGAAAAAGGATCCCTGACACACTTAATTTTGGATGAAGTGAGTTTTAATGACAACTCAGAAGGAAAAATATCTCAAATATTTGAAAACGTTTCAACTCTGGAGGAACTGACATTGAAATTTCGAAAAATTCATCATATGCATACCGGTATTGCCAGCTCAAAGGTCAACACCTCTTATCCAGTTTTGGATTACAAAATGCTTCCAAGGTCGCTGAAGAAATTAGCTTTGTCACACGTCCGCATTGTTGGTACACCTCATTCACCAATCATTATCCTCGACACACTCTGCCTCTTCGACGTCGACTTCGAAGACGTTGCAGCAAACTACCTTTTATATGCGCTGGCGTATCGGAAGCTTGGCGTCCTCCTCACACCTAATTTTTCAACACTAATCCCGGTGAGATTCGGGAGAAACCTCTACGACAGCATCATGAGGAACAAGTTAACGGAATGGATATTTTTTACTAATTATTCATCCGGTGTGGAATCTTTTACCTTTGAGTTACCTGGCCAGAATCCCTCCCAGGTAGTTGAAAATGCTGCCGTAATTCTATCCCACTCCGTAGGATCACCATGGGTAGCTAGAAAATTGACAGAATCAGAGGAGATCCTTACCTGGTTCAAACTGTTTTCCCTGAAAGCATTTCTGAGAGAAGAGGAATTAGTATTGCAAAGAGAATGGTGATACTGCAGCCCATTGTTCTAAAACCAGGACTCATTACTTTTTGGATGGCAATGGATGTCCAAGTTGGTGTCATAACTGAAAAAAAATAAATTTTCAAGTTATTCAATAAAGACTAATCTCTTGGTAATGGCCTAGAAATTAACATCCTATTCAAAAAATTAAAAATTAATTCCATCGCTCGGCGGAAAACAAGTTCACTGCTATAAAATTAGTTCAATTTATTGGACCTCACCAAGGCATTTGTGGCCGGATTTGTATTTTGTCGGCGTCTAGGAACTCCACAAAAATTCCAAAAAAAAGAAAAATAGGGAGAATGCCATTTTTTCTTAAAATCTGTACCGTTTTCTTCTGCCTGCGGTGTTTGTAAGTTTGTAAATCTAATTGACTCGACTTGTTTTTCTTCCGCCGAGCAATAGAATTTTCTAATTTAGACAAACAAAACTATTGTAGTTCCGCTTAAGTTGGCAGAAAAAAAAATCCCTTGAAAGTTCTCAAAAACTAATTCGATTATCTTTGAAGATGAAGAAGAAAAAAAAGAAATTAAATTATTTTTCAGCCTTTAAACTTCATTTGAGTTTCAAACTGCAACTTTCTAATTATATATTCCCTCCCAGCGCCATGTCGCTTTCTTCCTCCTCCAACTTTCCCTTGCTTTCATCCCCAATTTGTTTAGCTTATCTATCTTAGGCAGTTAGGCCTAAGGGCAAGCAGCAGCCCATTCTCTAAACTTTCTTCAATGATCTTAAGAGTAGAAACTTTGTGTGGAATCTACTAATACATCGACTCCTCTGCCACCCTGAAAAGGGAAAACTTACTTCATTGTACGGGTCAAGAAAGGAGCTGGGACATTAGGGAAGGTCTTCTAGCACGAAATGTGAGCACGTCAGAGAGCTTGGCGAGCCTGGAGTCCTTCAGGGGAAGTTTCCTATGCAGAAGAGCTCATCTCCTGATGGTATACTATGTGGAGAAAGCGAGTGTGGGAGTGAAAATCCCATTTTAACTCACATAGGGACCTCCTATTGCTCTTCTGCTGGTGTCAGGGAAAATGCTCCAGAACCCTGTAAAACTTGATTTCTTCTCTGTGGGCATAAAATTCAGGAGGATTGTTGTTCGTGGTGGTGAAAGTTGAGAGGACTCGGATGCTCATTGCTTCAGCTGAATTGAGACTAGAAGCATCTTCTTCCGAGTCGCATCTGCCTCATCAACAAAATTTTTTAATCTGTCAAACTGTCAGTGGGAATTCAGCCGAGTGAGCAAATCATCTAAGTCAGGTTTGTGTAAAAATTTATTCTTTTTTTTCGTTTTTTTCTATCTGATTTAAAATTCAAAGCTGAAATCTCTGCCAGAAATAGTAGTTTTTCTTTCGGTAGGGTTTTTGAAAACTACGTAGAATGAGGTTAGAAAAAGGCCAATAGAATATTGTAATAGCTGACATAAATTTACGAATCATAAAGTTCAAGTCAGTAAAATAAGAGAGGAAGTTGAGTCTGAAGATTTTATAGCTCTAAAATAGGTTGTTCAGAACTCATTCAACATTAATTCTCCTACTCTATTTAGCTCGGTCGGAATTGAGGGAAACTAATTTTGAGGTCTGCAACTTTCTCTTTTAACTTTCTCGGCCGGGTATATGAATTAAAGGAAGTGTGGAGGTGGGCAAAATTTACGAATTCTACCTTCAGAGTAGAAACCTGGATTTTATAATTTATGATTTCCTTGAGTCCTGCGGATGCAGGGCCACGCCATTTTTGAAACGAGGGTTTAAACTTATTTGTACCATTAGCAGAAATGTTTTAGGAAAATTACCTGTCAACATATTTTAAGTTGAGGTTTGAGAAGCTGAGAAATTCCCTCATGAGGAAAATTGAGGAAAAAAAGCAGAGGTAAAAGTTTTCAAGGAAAAGAAGGAGTCAGGAGTCTTATCATTTTTACACACAAGTGAGTTTATGAAATAAGTAAACTACCCACATTCTACTAACAATGGAACAACAGAAACCGAAAAGGCTTATATGTAATGTACATAAACAAAATGTCATTTTTATCTCACGTCAAACCCCCGTCATTGCTAATCAAACTGTGAAGCTGAAATCTGTAGTGGAAACTGAATTCTAATGAGTTCTGCTTATCTCACTCTGGCCATAAGACAAACAATAAACTTTCCCTGCGTTATGACGGAAAGATGAGAGACAGAAAATAAATTTTCTATTAGAATTTCTTTTTGTACTTTTCTAACACAAATTACTGCGGTTTAGTGGAAAATTTTCAGTAAGAGATCAACATACGAAGAAGGAAAGAAGCCTAGATATAGTCCACTTCTTCCCCTTGTCTCTATTGATGGGAAATTCCAAAGATTGAATGACCGTTTATTCCAAGAAGTTTCTGGGCTTAAGTCAGGAAAAACTTCAGAAAGCTTTCCTATAATTAATTCCATTCCATGTGCATTCATTAATTTGAAGGTTTCTTTTTCTTTCCAACGCACCC